>CAEFZX010027036.1:0-63067 GCA_903066825.1 Alfaro cultratus
ACACACACACACACACGCACGCACGCACGCACGCACGCACGCACGCACGCACTCACGCACACACACACACACACACACACACACACACACACACACACACACACACACACACACACACATACACCAGAGGACAGTCATTTTTTACTCAGCCCTACGGACCTCTGACAGGTCTGGGAGAGGGTCTGCCTCCCCGTAAGGCAGACTGGCAGCACTGACACCTCCATATAGCCACGTTAATTATGGGCATCTGTTTGGATGTTCCAGTCTGGGGGCCTTCCAGGGTCCTGGGCGGTTGCCATAGGGACAGTGGAGAACCGTTGGAGGTTTGAGAGCAGACAGAGACCCCGTTATTCTCCTGAGAGGTGGCCAGACGTGACCCCCCTCTATACGACTCACCCCTTTTGATTTGGGTGGGAAACAGTGAGCAGCCAGCCAGGAGAGAGACAGATTGATTCAGGTTCCTTTTGCAGACTGTGGGTTTTGGATCCGGTGAGACAGAAAAAAAAAATTGCCAAAAAACAAAAGCAAGAAGAATTTTATTGTAACATGGCAAGACTGTGTAAAAACAATATACACAGTCAGATTTAATAATCTGAATATTCTTGAAAAGTTAATTTATTTCAGTAACTGAATTCACTGAGTTTTGTTGGTTTATGTTATAATATTATATAAGACCAGTAAGTTTGGGATATAAAATCAGAAGGGACACGTGAACTCCATGACTCCATAAACTCCCTTTATTCCCACTTTGCATATATTACCCAGTGCCATTTATCCAAAAGGCATTGTTGCGGCGTCCCACCCCCATCAAAAATTTGATGATTTTTTTTGTTGTCAGTATGAATAAAGATAGACTGATTAACGGGAGGTGGGCTGCGGATCCATCTGAGAAGTCGATGCGTCTCACGGTGACGGGGGTCCACAAGGAAGGAGGGTGACTCCTACTGGAGACAACGGGAACAGCAGCAGTTAGGTGTAGGGGGTGGATTGGTTCCTGTCTTGCTTTAATATTTGATACTGCAGGTCATGTTTTCATCATTATGCAAACAAACAACAAATTAATTAATAACTTTTAGTATCTCAAGACAAAAAAGACATCAGATTCTAGTTGAATTTTCCACAAACAGCAAATAATTATCATTTTCTCACATCTCCTGTGCTTTTGTGACAGCTTGACTGCTTTGGTGCATGGACCTGAATATCAAATAGTTCATCAACCAGATTTCAGTATACTTGTATAGCAGTTGTCAGGCAATTTATAGATTCTGTAATTATTTTTGTTTAGTTTCCGGTGTACATTTTTAGTTGGATTGAGATTAAAATGATTATTGGCCATGTAACTGAAATTATGCCAAGAATGGCTTTAGTGGAATTACCTGCAGGAAATTGTGACGAAAAATGCCGCAATACTTGGCAGACCAACTTTGGGCTGATGAAAAAACAAAACTAACTAAAATGTCAGTTTGAGAATCACTTTCATCCACAGTCCATGAGTGTGTCTCTGACCAACGTAATCATGATGGAGGCTTGGCTTTTATCATTTAGATCCCATGTCATTCAGACAAACGTCAGAAACAAAATTCCTGGTGTCTATTCTTGGTCTGTGTTACGGCCCTAGACCTTATAAGCTGGGCTGCAGGTGTTTGTGTGTCTCCCCTCCTCTGTCCAGGTGTGGCTAATGCGCTAATCCAGAGAATAGCATACTTAAGCCTGGCTGGTTTCTCCTTTGGGGTTACTCTCGCTGTCCACTCTGCCTGTTGATGCTCCTGGTGCTCGGCAGGCATCAGCTCCCTTCCACATGTACATTTGAGTTTGTTTCGGTATCTCAACATGTCCATATGTGTACATACAACACATTCAAACATTAGCATTATGCTGCTGATACTGACACTCACATTATCTGTAGTGCTATATTCCTTTTTCTTTTGCACCTTTAACCCTCAGCTTGGTCTCACATTTTTGTTATGACTCTGAGCCAGTGGTAACAGTCTGTATGGATGTTTCCATTTCCCAACCTTCCCACTGTGTTCATTTCTTCTATTTGATGAAGTTTTGAAATCTTTTCCAGTGTTTCAGCTGATAGCTTTTCTTATTGGGTTATTGTTTCCTGTTAATCAGACATGTACATCAGCTTGTAAAAGACACGGTTTTACCTGCAGAATCAGTTGTATGATTAAAATTGTGCCAGCATCCAAATTTCGGGGGAAGTACAGTTACTGTAACTCTTTATCTGAATAAAAGACATCGCTTTAAATACAACATAATTTAGAGTTCTTTAAAAGTTGTTTGTTTTTCAAAGCCAGTTTATTCAGCTGTACAACTGCTAAAATTAGGAGACAATAGTTGTGTCACATCAGTAGATTTATGTGTAGACAACAGAACATCTTCCAGGAGCATCTTTTTACCAGGGTTGGAAAATGACAAATTAAGATGGAAACAAATGTTTTCTCTGTGTTACTGTAAATCAAAACTTCACTCCTACAAAAAGGATAAGTCAGAAAAACTGCAGCACTTCATGGGGGAATCACAATGTAGAAATAAAAGAAAATTTTAACAAGGCAACTCATAGAGATTCAGTTTTAGCTTAAACGTTATCTATTTAGTGACTGTGTTTTTGTTTATTTCAGTCTGGATATAATGTTTTTAGACTTTTAAGGCTTTTCTAACTTTTCATTTAAGTACTATATACTGTGCATGAGCTAATTCATATAGATTAAATAAATAAATAATTCCTAAATGGGAATAAAATAAAGTATCTCACTTAAATGATTCTGAAAAAATAAATATATGTTATATATATTATATTTTTCAAGTGATGACCTTGCTCAGCTTGTTTCTGTAGTTTCCATGACATGTTTTATGGAGTTATTTTAGTTTTTCTCATGCATTCATACAAAAACACAGCAGAACTGATCCTAGAAAAGAAGCAAAAACAAATCTGTAATAATTATTCAGTTTAATTATTGTTTATCTTATCTTATTGTTTAACACCTAATATCTGCTTAAATAAATTTGATTTTCTTTTTTAAACTAATTTCCCTCCTTTGGTTTTTGCTTCGTTTGCTTGTTATACCCATTATGTCCACCAGGTGGCACTAAAGCACCACTCTTAATGGACCATGAGTCCTGTTGATCCTGATTCTTCTCTCCTTATTCTGAACATTGAATTTGTGCTAATTGATGAAATAGACTAAACCTTTTTTTTTTTTTTTTTTCTGCTCTATCAAGGTTTACTGGGGGGGAAAAAAATCAAATTTTTCTATTTCATTTCAGTCCCTGTGGTGTTTCAGTGAAAATACTGAGTGAAAAACAAGTCCATTCTCCTCTGTCCTTCAGCTTAATCAAACTGATATTGTGATGCTGAATCTCTGGAGCTTCGTGTCTGAGGACAAACACTCAGCAACCTTCAAGAATGTCCCTCCTGATGTTTGCAAGCAAAGAAGTGACAGCAGGGGGGAGAAGAGTGGCAGATGTTGTCACAGCGCTGCAAAAAAATGGACGAGAGGGCAGTGGGAGGGGGACACGATCCAGTTCAGCTTCCTGAACCCTGTGGCAAACGGGGCAATGGAATTGCCCCGTTTGCCCCCCAGAGTCCAATGCATTAATCAGTGGGGTTGTTAGCCAGCTGGACAGGTGTGTAAGAATGCATCTTTGCATTGAGATGTATGAGCTTCATGCTCAGGGATCAATGACATGTTGGAAGGAGGGAAGGTGTGCTTTAACTCAGCACACAGTCTCATGGAAGATACCAGTGATCCTAAATGCTTCTGATTGTTTTTTTCTTATGGAGCTTTCTGCTGGAGTGTGTCTGTAAAATCCTCAAACGGCATCCCCCCCTCTCCACTTATCCTCTCCCCACTAAACCCAGAACAAGAGCACAAAAAGCCACAAAGCAGAAAGATGTTCGTAGGTTTGGTGAACAGCTGAAGGACGAATCTCTCTGGTGACCACAGCAAATCCCTGGCAGGAAAGTTTAACACAAAGCAGGCTCAGTTTAACAGTTTCAGTGAAAGAGAGGACAAGAAATTACATTACTTCTCTTTATGACAAGATTTTCTTAATGCATGCTGTCTGCAAATTGTTAAAACTGTTTATGCCGAGATAGGGAACATGCATTTCTTTCAAGTCTTGAATGTAAACAAACAGGGCTGTAAAAGATGGTCAGAACCATGGCTCAGAATGAAAACTAATGTTTCCATGTTATCAGTTTGCACACACACATCAGCAGTGATTTGGTGATCATTACTCAGGCTTATTTCCACACCTTGTTCCTGCTGCCAAGTGAAAGTGAACCAACATACTACGAAGTCACATCTATCAGATCACATATACAGACTTTATCTGAGGTTTTGAATGCTTCTTAATGTTGGCTTTCATTTTAACAAACATGCACCTTCACCAATGCACAGAGGCTCCCGTGGAGTTCTGTGCTTTCAGAAAAATATGCTGGACTCCTGCTGAGTTAATGTTCAGACAAGCCAAATGTGTTGTAATTAGGAGAAGCCAACAGATGGGCGTTTTCATTAGAGGCGATTGTCGTGGGAGTCTGTGAAAAGGAGAGAGCGCAGCGGCCATGTTAAAAAGAAAGTAGAGCCAATCGTAGTGTCTGACTTTGCCAACATATTAGAATAAGAAAACACTTGACCATTCCTATTTGAAACAGTGTGTCCAGATAAAGGAGAAATATTTGAGTTAAAACACAAAAAATTGTTTCAAATCATTCATTATTCAGCAGAAATATGAAGAGATAGATCATATACAGGGCATTTTTCCATAAATAATCTGAGAAGTATGATATGTTTTTGTATTTAGACCTTTTACTGATTCCCCTAAATAAAACCCAAAGCGACCAGCAATCAAAATTAAGGATTTTGTGATGCCAATTTAGAAATGTTTGTAAGGAATTTTTACAGTATTTGCACTAATGTATGATGTTAAATGTGACTTTTTGTTACTCGCCATATCACTTACGAGCTATTACCTGACATGAAGTAAATCTGAAGCAGCAGTCACTTAAACTCAATGTTTTTGACCAATTTTAAGAAAATTTGCAGCAAAATCAGAAAAAAAGTAGAGATTTGTTGCTTTTGTGTGAATTTTTGAAGATTTGTGAAGAACTGGAGGGATTTAGTGGTGCAATCTGAAGTCTAGATTCCAGATTACAAAGCCAGATTTGGCGTAGTGTAGAGTCTACATTGGTTTAACTGAATCTCAATGAAAATGCTGTTGTGTGAAAGCCTCCTAGATCTGAAAACATTAGTATCATGAAGATCAAGGAACAGACAAGAGAGGTGAGAGGTGAGAGATAAAGTCGTGGAGATGTTTAGATTATAAAACAATATTCCAAACTGTGTGATATTAGAGAGAGTAGACCTGCAAGTCATGGCCGTCCAGCTAACCTGGCCGAGCAAAGAGAGCATTAATCAGAGAAACAGTCTGGAAAGTTAAAGTAAAGTAAAATAAAGTAAAGCTGCACTGGCTCCACAGAAATAATCTTTTAAGAGGAAAAGTGTTTCTGTTGCACTTCACAAATCTGATCACACCCACAGACTCTAGATATAGTCTGATTTCCTTAGTTTTGTATTACTATAGCTCTCTTTATGTGAGTCAGTCTGCTTTGGTTTGCTGATCACTGCTGCTAATATCCTTTATTGTGAGCAACAATAAAACATATTTCTATTCTATTTTGAAACACGGTGGTGGCACCATCATGCCGTAGCATGCTTTTTTTCAGCAACCATCTGTAAGCTGGCCAAAGTGACCAACCTAAACATAATTACTTATTTGGGAATGTTTCAGTCAAAGCCCAGACCAAAACACAATATGTGGGAAGACATGAAAATGTCAAGACAAAAATGCAGAATGGAGGCAGAAGACCAGCAGGTTTAATTAAACATTTAAACCTTTAGATGAGAAACAGCAGAAAAAAATGTAATATGCAGTTTGAAGTATATATTAAAAAAAAAATCTAATTTTTAAAGTTTAGTATATTTTTTCCAATCCTCCATTAAAGTTTTCAGGTACACGGTGTCAGTTTTAAATCCTGCCTCTGGCAAACTTTAATATGACTCAGACACAAAATTTTAATCAATAATTCAAGATCTTTCTATTTCATTAAAGTTGATTGTGCTGTGGGTTATTATCCGGTTGAATGGTCTGCCCCTGGTTTATTTTCAACCTTTAGACTGCTTGGCTCCTGCTGATCTGATGCTGATTTCACAGCTTAATCGATGACCACAAACTGCTCAGGCCTTCAGTCAGAATCAGCCATAAGCAGGACATTTCCAGCCATGTGAATCACGGCGAATGGCTTTTCTTTCCTGAAAAGATGTCATTGGTCTGCAGCAAAGATCTATTTCTAAGTTTGTGGAACCGCTCTGCTGAATTTCTCTGAAGCACATAAACAGGACTCCCATGAGCTCAAACCGAATATTAAGCAGATCTGAGCTGTTGATTACTCTCACAATAGCTTTGAACTTTGTAGGGTTAAAGACGCACAGAAGTTCAAACGTAGACTCATGCACAAAGCCTTTTGGTATCAAATGAAAGTAAAATTATATTTCATCTTGAGAGTAAAGATCCTTAAATTGTTCAACCTGTGTGAAATGTGCTGTTTGCTAACTATTTATTTGTGTAGGTCAATAAATGTCCATCAATACTGCTTAAATTAATCATCCTATTCTATCTATTCATCTTAGGATAGTTTTTGAAATGAATAAAATGAATAAATTTCAATAATTTATTGTTATTAAACTTCTGCTTCTAGCCAGAAATATATTATGGATTTCTTTTCTCTGAAAATGTAAACAATTAAGTGTGAAAAAATATCCAATTCTGTTTCAGCCTTGGTGTAATAATGTCTGTATAATAGTACTAACTCAGAGGAAAAGAAAATGACTCTCCCATAAACAGACAGAACCATCAAACAAAAGCTTCAATCAAATTCATCAAGATGAAACAAATGTGGGGCGTGCTGTGGTGGCGCAGGGGTTTAGCACGCCCCACGTTTGGAGGCCTTGGCCCTCAACGCGGACGTCACGGGTTCGACTCCTGGTCCCGGCAACCTTTGCTGCATGTCTTCCCACCTCCTGCCAGCCCACTGCCACAAAAAATACAAGCCACTAGTGCCACAAAAAGTCTTCGGAGAAAAAAAAGATGAAACAAATGTGATTTTCTAACTTTGTCTTGCGCATTTCCTTAAAATAGTGTCATTATGTGCTTTTCAAGCTCATAGTGCCATTTTATAGCACAATCAAGTAACTATGTTACCTTCAATTATACAAAGAAAATTTGACTTTGTAATTTGATGCCTTGAAATGGGCCTCTGTCTCTTTAAGAAGCTCCTGCTCTTTCTGACACTCCGCTTTCATCGCGTCATCGCAATATGCTCCTCCATTTAGCCTTGTAGCATCATTCTTAGAAGCGTCGCACTGAGAAGAAGTTTGTATAATGAGCTCAGTAGAAAGTTCCACCAGATGTTTGCTAATTGCTGCTGCCGCTAGTCTGAAGGAGCTGTGTGTGGAAGGCGTGAGGGATGGGTCCTTTGTGAGGCAGAAACTTGAAGACTGAAGCTCCAAGGAGGAGCTTTGTGGAAAAAGCGATCTGTGTGAGAAGGTGTTCAGGCCTCCCTGAATGGTTGCCACAGGAGACTAAACATTTCTCATCCATTCATGAATGAATCAAAGAAACACTCCTGGTATGTTTTAGATGAGGGAATAACATTATAACTTGATATAAAGCTAAGAAAAGGTTCATTTTACATTATATCTGAATATTACAAAAGTTATTCATTAAGGTAACTTTTTAAATAGTTGCTCAGAAACCAGTGAGAGTCGCTGAAGAGAAACCAGTCAACCTGTACCTCTCCTAGCTGAGCAGCTGCCTCAGTATTTTCCCCATCTGCAGTTTCAGAGACAAGAGGGAGGAAACTGCACCCGCTGAGACACAAATTTGTCTCCCAGAGAGAAGTGACACTGCAGTCAGATTGCAGAGCCAGAAGTCTTTCTTATCGGCGGTTCAGGGGTTAGAGATCCGATGGGTCAACACTGGTTCTCCTGGAGTTGCTTCCTCTGTCACTGGACTTTCCTTTAAACTCTCCAGTTATTCACAGAAGCCCTGAGTTTATACTTTAGAGAGGGAGAGACTTGTTCTATTGTTTGTCATTGAGGAAAACATGATAATTTACTGCAGAAAGACACCAGGTCAGGATTTAAACCCAGGACCTTCTTGCTGCGACTTACCAGTGCAACTAACTGCACCACTCTGCAGCAGCGAGGCTAGTTTATGAGGTCAAATGTTTGAACAGCCTTTTAGATGTATTTGTTGCATCTTTGTGTTATTTCAATGTTTTTTTAAGTAAATAAATCAATTCCTGTTCTAAACCTGCAGTTCTGTAGTTGGAAACTGTTGCATCAAAGCTGGTTCTTTTAGTTCCTTCACATTTTTTCCTTCTTCTCCCCCTCAGATAAACATTTAACATCATAAATCATTATGAAAACTCCTTTCCTCCAATAAACCCAACAAATTTGGGATACATTTTGGGCTGTAATTAATCATGTTTCTGGTCGTAAAACTTCCACTCTACCCTTTTAGTAATAGACTTTGAATTTGTTTTTATTTATGTTCTTATCCTATATTTTTGCTCTTCTGACAACTTTTGTAAATCATTAATAAGCACATTAGTGATTAGAAATGACCAGGAAACTGGTCATTTAGTGTTTATCATCTGTTAATAGATTTGGAGACATATTTATTTATGTAGCTTGATTTAGTTTAGTATATCTTATCAAGGCCAATCTTTACAGAGATGTAGATATATTTCTAGATTTTCTCAGCTAATTCACTTCATTGTGATTCTCAGAGGAAATTAAATGAAGTTTTGGGCAAAAGCCTCTGTGTTTTTGAGTGACAGTAAATGGTGAAGGTTTTTTCTGTTTCAACGTCAGACAGAAGAGAGAGTGTTGATAACAGACAGGCGTGATGAAAGCCTTCCTGAGAGCTGTTTACTCTCTCATGAAATACAGTCCTTGAACACGGTGAGACGTTCAGACGAAGAGCAGAGGAAGTGGAGCATGTTTTCTGGCAAAAAGAAGCAGAAGATGAGTGCAAAGAAACTGGGTTTGGGCTTCGGCGAGAGACACGGTTGTTAGGCAATAAAACTGAAACACACTACACTGTCAGACGCACAATGACAGAAAGTCCAGCCTGTTTTACTATTTCACTATTTCAAAACTCAATCAAGAGTGAAGTTAGAGATGTATACAGCGAATGGATGTAGAGGAGAGGTGCTAGAGTTTCTTTCTGCTGGTTTTATTACTTCTACTGCTCCCAGAGTGATAAACATTCAACCAAAACTTTGATTGAGAAACAGAAGAACAAGATAAAATACCCCAACGCAGTCAGAGGGGAATCCCCATCAGCTAAACCGCTTTTAAACTTTACAATTATTGTTCTGATCTTTGATCAGAGGTAAGTATCTATTTCCTTGTTGTCATCTCTCTAAAGGTTGACAGTAATTGTTCTTTAAAAGCAAACAAAAAAAAAAGCTAATATGACTTGCTTCTCTTGTCTTTTTAGGAGTTTCTAAAAGACACATCATATTTATACTTGAGGGAAAAAAGGAAGCCAGTGGTTATTAATGAAATGTTCATGAAGATCTGAAAAATGTATAAGTTAAAATATGATTTAATTATATTTATGTAAAAGGAATAGTTCAGGGTTGGAATAAGGGGTGATATTATAACACTAAATTCTTTGTGAAATTTTCCTTTATTTGTAACAAAAGGTAATTGAATTAGAGGTTTGATTTTTCTTAAATTTTCAGTGAAATTGTGCCAGTGCAATATATTTACTGCAACAACACGGAAGTCAGTGGAACGTCAGCCAACATGTAATTATCGGTGAACTCTAACGTTTCACATTTCAAACAAATCACAACATTTTTTATTGCTATATGGTGGCTTGTAGCTATGGAAAATAAAATGGCTGTACAGGAGATTGGTTTTGTTAAAAGCAGTGTAAAAAAAACAACAATCAATAATAGAGTTGCAGTAAAGCATTGCAGGGAAGAACGAGAGACAAGAGAGGAAATTGGATTGAAAAGAATATAGTGGCTTGGAGTAAAGCAGAGCAGAGCAGAGTTTATTCTGATAAATTGGGAAAAATAAAGTTTCAGTGGGAGAACAGATGATTATGTTAGTAAGCTACTTCTGAGAATATAATATATTAATCTTTTATAATGGAGAAATGTATCAACAGCAAAGTAATATGCCAAAAATTAAGAAAAACTTTACTTTTATTTCAGCACAGGAGATGAGAAATGATAAAACTCAAGACTATGGATGTATCTGTGTGATTTTCTGTGAACGCATCTAAAAACCTTGACAGCAGAGGTTCCTTTATAGAGAAGCTTTTTTTTTTTTTTTTTTTTTTTTTTACTTTCTGTGCTGTAATGAAGGCTGGATGAAAGAAAGCAGAGGATGAGGAGGGAGCAGGATGAAGGCTAACTGTGACACAGACCACAGACGCTGCACAGCAGACCTCATTAGAGACACACACTCACACATGTTCCAGTCATACGTTCACGCCCCTATGATGCAGGAGAACGGGTTCAAACACACACACACACACACACACACACACACACACACACACACACACACACACACACACACACACACACACACACAGCTGCTCCGTCACACATGACCTGAGTTTTAACTGCCAAGGTAAACGAATGCTTACTTTAGCATATCGACAAACTTATATTTACCTATTCTTTTTTTTCTTTGTTTGGAGAAATGTGTGCATGTGTCTGTGTAGCTAGACGCGTCACATGAGAGTGAATAGTTTTACAAACTGGTTTTAAAGTCCACATGATGGATTATTTGACATGCCTTAAATAAACCCCAACAAAACACTCAGTACATTTGAAGAAAAAAGAGAAAGAAAGAAAGTAAGGAAAAAAGAAAGACAGAAAGGAAAAACTCAAAGTAATGCAAAACCGAAAATAGCATCAGTGTTCCTCAGAAGCGTGGAGCTCAAGCATGTGTTATCACTGTGAGACGAATCTATTTTGGATTTTGGAGTTTGTAGCGCCTTTTGTTCTCTCCTCCTCCTTATCTCTGCTCCCTTGTTTGCTTCCACTCTGCTCTGTGATGTTTTTTTGTTCTTTTAATTTCTCACTTCTTTCCCAGGTAGCCAGGACCTCCTCATTATTTGGATCCCAGCTGAAACTGAGACATATCTAGTGTCATAGCCTAAAACAAAACAGTAGCAACACAAAATCTTGCTTTAATAGCTTTTTTTAAAAAAAACTTAGTTTTGTGGAAATTGTGAATGTTTCTGGCAAGTGACTCAATTTATTCTTGAGAGCATTTTATGTTGATAACCATGCGTAAACTCCTTGGGCAGGTATGAATTTCAGATGAGTTGTTCTCATAAATCGTATTCATGAAAATACTTTATCCCCCTTTTAAATTAAAATGTCATCTTTGATCTGAACGTCTCCCTTCATCTTCCCCCAGCTGTCCACTAACTCAGGTCAGCGAAAGTTGCGATAGCTGAAACGTTTCCATGACAACTGAATAAACTGTATCTACCGATGAAGTCAAAAATACTGCGTTTAAAATGAATAAACGTCAACGTCTGATAAAATTATACAGCTCAATTTATTTTATTTAAAAAAACAGAAGCGTTGTGAGATATCTTTGGCGATTTGACACCGTTTCTTTAAGAGTCGTCACCTCTGAAGCCACGGCTGCATGGATTTTGTGACTGAAATGCAAGAACAGCTAAAGGTTACGCTGAGACCGGCTGCAGTGCCCCCATTCTGCGAAGATGGATCTTTTAACTCACACACAAAGAAATGGAGGCATGTACAGTGTATATATGTATATTTATATCCTGTCTACCAGACAGAGTAATGACCAGAGGTAGCAGCAGAAAAACATGAACTTAAGGAACAGAATTACATTTTAAAAGAAACACGGCTCACATGTCGAGTCAAAGCTGTGATGAGCAGCAGCAGGCCGTGATGCATCATCACTCATCTGTAGAGATGAAACATCACCTTTTCCACTTCTTGTCACATAACAAGATACATATTTTACTGTATTCCATTGGGATTTTATGTGGTAGACCAACACAATCCAGTTCATAATTGTGAAACAGAAGAGAATGACATGAGGAAGGCTGAACACTGACCACGACATGACAAATCTGACAGGAAAGATTTCCCTTTTTGGAAGGGGACATCTTTATTAAAGTTTCTGGTATTAATGAAGATTAATGCCAGAAACATTAATCTTCTGGATAACAACCCCAAACAGGCAGCTCAGCCGCATTGAAATGGTTCGGATCAAAGCATCTCAGAGTGTGTTTTTGTTGTAAACCCAATTGAGAACTGAAGTTTGCTTATGTTTTCTGTCCAAACTGACTGAAACGAAGATATTTTGCCAAAAAGAATGAACTACAAAAAAACATCAATGTGTAGTAAAGATTTGCAGCAAAATCTTTCAGTAGAGGTAAATTCAAAATGTAGCAATATGTTCCAGATTTCTATTCATTAAAAAAACGAAAGAGAAAAAGAGCAAGAGGAAATAATATATCATTTATTCTTCCTCTTCATATGAAATACATTGAAGTTTGTTGTGGAAATCTGACAAGAATGTGAAATTGTTCTAGGGTTATTTATTCTCTTGCAACATGCTTTAAACCATTCAGCAGATTTTTGGTGTGGTATAATAGTGCCAAAGTGATTGACAGGGAGCACCAAAATAAGCTGCTGTCTCAGAAACAGATGCATCCAAAAGGAACAGGCGAGCCTTAATCCCCGAAGCCACCACAAGAAAAGGAGGCGCGAGCAAAGAGAATCCAGTGAATATGTGGCCTGACTGTATAAAAAATGCAGAAATGTAGATTGCGCCGTGCCAACCACGTCTCTGTGACTTCCTCCATGGCTGCCGCCATGCAAATGGGGCTCTGCTTTGGCTTGGAAATGTTTCAGACTCAGCATGGTGGCTAACACCAAATCTGCCCCATCAGCAAACTTAATAGCAGACTTTATAAAATCCAGTTCAGGGGACCTCTCTCTCCACCAGGAGATATCCTGTTTCCTCTCGTTTTATGTGGCTCTTTTGATCTTTCTACATTAACCCCATACCCTGTAAATAACAAGTCAACTCAGGAGCTTGAACACACCACATCAACCAGCGTGGAAAAAAGCTGCAGAGAGCCTCGCTATATGCTCTTCTGAATCCTTTGGAGAGTTGCGCATGCTCCACCAACAGAATCACTTCGCTCCCTGTAAGAACTTGGAAGAGCTTCCCAGAAATAGTTCTTGTGTTGCCTTTTAGATTTTGCCGTCGGTAAGTTTTCTGTGAAGGGACAGCAGCTTTATATCAGAGGAGCGACTGGCAGTGTTCATCTGTGTGCTGCTGAGGTGCATGGCATTTCCAAAAGTCACAACTAACATCAAACCTGAGTGAAACCAGCTCACATAAGTAAACAAGCAAGCAAATACTTAAGTAAGCAAGTAAGTATTTATTTACATAGTGCTTTTCACACAAAGAAAAATACAAAGTGCTTTACAAGAATGTTTTGTGCATCTGTGAGCTACAAGCTGCATACTTTGTAATTCAATATGTAATCTCATAGCAGATCTAAATGTTAGCTCTCGGCCTCTGCAGGAACCTGTAAACAACATTAATGTAATTCGGTGTATTCTGTCCCAACAGCATCTCCTGTGCTGCAGCTATAAGGCCACAGAGCAAACAGGAAGCGGCACGGTGCAAACATTTTTTACTCTATAGTTGTTTGTTCCTGTGTGCAGATGATGATGGGCTGTTTCGTGTGCTCATAGCTCCGGGGAGCGGCTCCCTGAAGTCTTTGCTGTTAGACTCTTAGAGCAGAGTTTAGTGCTCCTGTTAATCTTTCTCCTTCTGCCTCAGTCTATTTTTGAGGCAATCTAAGATTCAGCAGGAGGTTTACGAGCCCTCTCACGCCCGACCCCCCTCCGGTCTCTTTTTCCCTGACTCTTCCAGAGCACTGATAAGCCGTGTCGACAAAATCCTGTCTGTGCATGTGTTGCCTTGTAAAATATGCTGTAAAAGTATTCAAACCCCACAAGTTCGCTACACATTGTGTCTCATTATGTTGAAAGACTTTAATCTGTTTTATTGGGATCCTCAGACTAGCACAAACAAGTGCAAAATGTCCTGTGGAAGGAAAGCAGCACACAGAATTTTTTTTTTCTTACAAATAAAGATGTGAAAGACTCAATACTTCTGCTGCATCATAGCTGAAAATGATTCGACCACATCTGGAAGCAGATTTCTTATTCCAGGTGAAAAAAGCATGACACTGTCACAGTGGAACCTAATGGTTTTCTCACAACAATGGCTTTCTTAGCATGTTTCCGTAAAGTTTAGACAGGCACAACGCAATCAATATCTCTTTTTGACAGATTCTCCCACCTGAGCGACAGATCTCTGCAGCTCCTCCTGCTTTTCTTCATGATTCTCTCGTTGCATCATTAAGGTTCACAGACATGAGGTTTTGGGTTTGTTCTGTAATCTTTCCATTTTTGAATGACAAGAAAAACAATAACCAGACCTGTCACAATAAACAATAAATCAATTAATCACATGATAAATTAAAAGAAACTCAATAATTTTCATTTGCTTGATTAATCGTTTGTCTCTTTTTTCTCTCTTTTTACCAAGAACTGAATGATAAAAGCCTTCAGGCTGGTGTTTTGGTCTCAACTATCCTTTTTTTGAAAGCTAATGTTGTTTACAGGGACTTCATAATTTATTGTATTTGTTGTTTCTGCTGTTTTCTTTATTTATCTGGGATCTTCCAAATCTCTTCCAGTTCCAGTGTTTAAATGCTAATTAAAATTTAAAGTTTATTGATCTTTCAGAATGTGTGCTTGCATTTTTATGCCATTATTACCATTATGTTACTTGAAAATGTTCTCAAAACAACAACATTATTGTTTATCGCAATCAGTTCTGGAACAATTTATCGTCCAGCAGGATGTGTTATCATGACAGGCCGAACAATGATGCTATAAAATTCTGCAACACTTTCTCCCTGAAATGTCTGCTGTGTTTCTTCCTCTTCATGATGCTGTTTGTTAACTAATGTCCTGTAACAAACCTCTGGAGAAAACTCGTGTCTATACAGATATTAACTTACACATAGAGAGACTCTGTTTACTAATTCTATGACGGCAACTGGTTGCACTGTATTTCCTTTGAGGGTCTCATAGTAGAGGGGGCTGAACATCACACCTTACACTTACATTTGTAGCATAATTATAAAACATTGTATCATACTTTTTAATAGCTCTGCACTTATGTATGTCGGTCTGCAACATAAAAGTCAAATAAGACATTTTGAAGGTTTGTAGTTGTAAATTTGACGAAATGTGGAAAAGTTCAGCCTGCAAGAATTATTTTCTGTATTCAAGTGATTAAAAGTATTTTATTTCTTGTGTTTCTCTTTCTCTTGTTCACAAATACAACAGAAAACATTTCATGGCATTTGGTCAGAACTAACTTTTGCCCTTTAAGCAAAACCTGCTCAGGGATTCAAACTAAGCCAAAAGATGCAACTTGATATGAGGAAAAAATGCAATTATTATTATTTTTTTGTTTGTTTGTTTCAAAAAAATAGATTGTTTTCATTTTTTTGAAGCATTTATATTCTGCTCAGTTATCACGAGGCAAAGAACAACAGATATGAAAAGATGTTTCTATGGTTGAACGACTTTGCCCCGAGGTTGTTGAAGCCGACTGCGGCTTGCTGGCGTGCGCGATCATTTGTTGCTGCACGCTTTCTGTTACACATCTGACAACAAAGAGGCAACCAAACTGACGATTATCCACACTTCATTTTCATCTTGAGCTTTTAGTCGGCATACAAAGGAAAATTAAGACAATGCTTATATCATTTTACCCCAGCGAGCTCTGAGCTGTAAGTCTACACTGTTTGATAAGAGAAATCAATACTTGTTATATGAAACTCCTACATGCTTCAGATGCTGCTGCCTTGGTTTCGGTTCCACCGGATCAATTTCCAGCTGAATTACAATGACTGTCTCTGTTTGATCTCATTTATTGTCCAGTCAAAGCTGAACTACAGATAATTTCCATAAACAATTAGAAAAACTTACATATATTATCCAAGAACCACCAGATCAGCCTTTAGGGAGATTTAAAGCTACAGACCAACACAAGTGGCACATAACTTTTATCACAGTTTATATTTAGTGAAAATCTAAAAAATGTGGCATGAATTTGTATTCACCCCCTCTTACTCTGATGTTCCTATATAAAATCTGGTTGAACTATTTGGAATGAATTCAGCTGTTCTGTGAAGACATCGTGCATTTCTCTAAGTATCCAAAAGAAGACCAAACACACCAGACATGCCAGAAATAAAACTGTGAAGAAGTGAAGATTTTACAGCAAGAAAAAGACGTGATGTTCACAGACATCATGTATAAGCATGATGCGCAGCACACGGTGGCCACTAAGTGTTTTGTTCCTAGCACTCAACTGTAAACCCTGTGTGATTTTGAACCACTTTTCTATTATTTAAAACATCTTGCAGCTCACCGTCTTGTGAAGCTTTCAGTCCTCTTAGGTTGTTCAGATCTGTCTTTACATTCTTGTTTGCAGTTTTTTTTTAAAGCTTTGTCAGGTTAGTTAGTTTTATTAAGCAGAAGTCTAGCGTGAGCTATTTTAAGCGAGTGTTTAAGCAGTAACTTCATTGGGAGATATTCTTTTTGTGATGATTAATTACTCTCAGTGGCGGGTCCTGATATGAGCGACATGGGCAACCACCCAGGGCAGCATCTTGTAGGGGGCAACATGAAACCCCCGCATCCCTCCAGGGATGTGAATGTTATGATAGTGTCTAGTACATCACCACCAACAACCTTGAACCACAAGTAAACCATCTGAAAGCAACGTTTTTTATTGGGAAAAATAGGAAGACTGGGATCTTTCACCACTCACATGCTTACATAGACAAACCACAAAACTTCATCACAAAGGTATGTGGTATTAAATGTAATACCACTTTCATTGCACACAGTCGAAGCTACACAAATGCAAGTACTTACCATTTATTGAATAGGTAAGTTAATACACCTACAAGATCAATTATTGTTAATGCATGATGTCACAGCACACAGTAATAGCATTTAACAGAATCAACAACAGAGCATCATAATGGGGAACAGGGGTAATTTAAGTGACTTTGATCGTGGCATGGATGTTGGTGCCAGAAGAGCTGGTCTGAATATTTCAGAAACTGCCGATCTACTGGGATTTTCGCGCACAACCATCTCTAGGGTTTGCAGGGAATGGTCCGAAACAGAGAAAATGTCCAGTGAGCGGCAGTTCTTTGGGCACAAATACCTTGTTGATGCCAGAGGTCAGGAGAGAATGGCCAGACTGGTTCAAGCTGATGGAACGGCAACAGTAGCTCAAATAACCACTTGTTACAACTGAGGTGTGGAGAAGAGCATCTCTGAACGTACAACACATCGACCTTGAATCGGGTGGGCTACAACAGCACACCGGGTGTCACTCCTGTCAGCTAAGAACAGGAAACAATTCACACAACAATTCACATGCTCAGAGCATTTTATAGTGACTGTTTTCCAGCTGAAAGCCAGTCAGGTTTCTGCAAAGTCTGAAATTCACCTTCCCACAAGACAACAAGCCCACGCAAACAGACAGAACTGTAATGAATCAGGTCAGAATGAAGAAGCATTTCTTCACACAGACAGTACAATATATCTGAACCAGGAACTTCCCTCAGCTTGCACCGCCTAAATGAAAAACCACTTCATATGATTTCTCTTAATACTGTCCATAAAATTTTATTGGGTATGTTCTAAAAATATCAAGTGGAGAGAAACTGTCAATTCAGTTCAATAAGATAAGGAGCGGAAGGTCAGCAGAGTCAAAATCAGCTTAAAATAACCAATAGCTACTTATTAACATCTAACAGAAGAATTTCCCTTTCCTGCAAAGCACAAACACGTTACGTAAATCAATGAAAACCATTTTTGCGATTGCTGATTATTAAGAATCTGTTCCAAAACCAACTCCTGTCTCAGTCTCACAGGGGAAAGATGCATTATTTAAAGCCATCTGGAAAAACTGCAGACCTGATGAATAACAAAGAGGAGTAGTGTTCTGCACTTCTCCCTCACTTTATCACCAACAGAAATCAGTGTTGGAGGCTCAACCTGTGGTCAGGCAGCCTTACAGTGAGTCCTCAGCGTTAAGATGAACGATGCTGCTGGTTGCATGATGCTGCACGAACACAGCTGCAGCTCTGAGATTTGGGCAGATTTGGAGATGACAGATGTGTCACACTTAAATCTGCTCAGCGTTATTGAAAACAGTTACTTCTGCACACTGTAGCTGAAAAAAAAAAAAAGATGCAACACGATGGTTTCTGTCTTATTAACAAAGGAGACTGGCAGAAACACGAGGTTAGCTGTGTCACTTAGTGGATGTGTATAAAAATTATATGAAGAAGAGACATCAGTGAGGTTCAGGAAATGGTCACTGTAATCTCATGGGGGGGTAAATTCTACTTTCTTTGCTCAGAGACTAGATCAGCGTTTGGGGTTTATGTAGGAATCGGATTATGGTCTCATAAAGTCCACCCCCACTCTCTCCCTCTCCATCACCTCTTGGAAAGGGGGCGCTGCGTCTGTCTGCCCCCGCTTGCCTCTTTGTTCAGCCCGATTCTGCCTCTCTCCCTACCGATGCGGAGGGGGACGGACGGAGCATCTCTCTCTCTCTCTCTCTCTCTCTCTCTCTCTCTCTCTCTCTCTCTCTCTCTCTCTCTCTCTCTCTCTCTCTCTCTTCCCTGTATCTGATCTAGCAGATAACAGCGTCTGCTGGGATGACCGGCTCGTATCTTCTCAGCAAGGAAAAAATTACGATGAGAAAAGAGTGAAAAGTGTGTTGTGTATGCGTGTGTGGCGGGGAGAAAATTCCCGGAGCGCCTAGTGCACACACTCAGCTCGTTTTTTTTTTTTTTTTTTTTTTTTTTTTCTGCAGCTGCAAAGTGCTGTTTTGAGCCTAATTCGTCGGTTTGTGCAGCCGCTCGGGGCTTTTGATTAGAGCACCTGCTCAGAGGCGCAAAGCTTCCTCCTGACATTCCTGAGGACCGGACCAGCAAGACGCATCTTTTCTCTCACACATACGGTAAGAATCTGGGCATCAGTATTCACCTCCCGCATGCTTTATGAAATCAAGTCATTTGGTCAGTGTGTCATTGCTCAAGCCTTCAAGTGTACCGGAGGCGCCTGCCTCTCTCTCATCATGCGCTTTCAGAGCATTTTATTTATTTTTTTAAAGTGGTTTGACATTCTTAGATAGCTATGTGTGAGAAACACTCTTCTGGAGCAAGTTGAGTTGAAACAAAAACTACAAATTTCAACGAATTAAAAAAAGAAGTCTTTTTCTTTTTCATGTGGAACAATCATCGCGCAATCACGGCACGAGCTTTCCACACGCCCACAAATCGCACAGTTTGGGATGTTTTCAATTATTCAGAACTCAAAGCTTTTAATATTGGACTATATGTATGACCTATGTAGCTCCATGCATTAATCATCGACCCACCAAGTTACCTTGTTAGCGCGTCCTTACTTGGCTCTCTCTCAAGAGAGCAATGACCCATCTACAATTCGTCTTTGATGACAGGGGGAATCAAAAGCGGTGATTTCTGCTGGTTTATGCTATAAAAGCAGATCTGAACACTTGAACAGGTGTTCCTCTCAGGGTAACACCACAAAGTTTTTTTCTTTCTTATTTTTTTATTTTTATTTTTCATTTTTGTAAGGAGTGACCAGAGGGTGGTGGTCACTAATAATATTGAGGTTTGGTTTTAAAGTTGGCTGTTTTGGGCAGTTGCACATGGCAGCATTTTTAGGGGAAAGGAGAGGGTTATATAAACACCAGATTTATATATATATATATATATATATAAATAATTGATCTGTCACTTGTGCACTGAACAGGTTTTCTGTTGCTTCTGGCATGTACCGTCAGCGGGGAGCTGATATCTTGAGTAGCAGAGTATCAATTTCAATTTCTCAGTTTCAGTAGCTTGGAGGGTGGCAGAAGGAGAGACTTGCTCAAGGCACAATTCAGGCAAAAACTGCCACGGGGCAACCAACCGGATTTCAACAAAAAGTTCAAATTTGATTGGCTAAAGACTGATTTTAATGAATTACTAGAGGGTAAAATTGTTTAATATAGTATTTATGCCAATGTTTTAGATATCTTCTTGCTCCAACGCATCTGATTCAAATGACTGAATTACTTGCTCGGCGTGTCATCAGGTTGTGCAGGACTCTTTTGTAACCTCTGAAGCACACAGGCTCTTGGGGATCGAAGTTCCTCATTGATTCATTATGGTTTGTGCACATGAGATGGCAATGTGAAGCCAGATATAAATCAAAATGAAAGAAAACAAAGAAAAAGTATGCACAGTTGACATTTTTTTTAAAGTAAAAATCCAAAAAGTGGGTTGTGAATTTGTATTCACCCATTTTACTCTGATACCCTAAAATTAAATATTGGTCTTGCAGTAGCCTATTTGAACTCTATGAACGACTTAAATCCATGACTTTAGATGTACAATTTACTGGAGAAGGAAGTAAGCGAGTTTTCTTTAAAATAAATATCCTTCCAGAGAACAGGGAGATTTAAACGTTTCAAAAAAGGACAAAAGAATGTCCTATGCATCTTTAAATCAATAAAGACATGTTAGAAGTTATATCAACTCATGTTTTTTTCTGTTAAACTTACGTTCCTAAAAATTTTTTTTCATATAATTCTGTCTAGCCAGGCAATGGGGACATCAAATATGTAAGGAGGGGCACTAGGCACTCCAGAACCCCTCTTTTTTCATGCCCCTGAGTTTTCCAAATCTGTAGTAGTTTAAATCAACAGGCAACATGTTGCAGAGGAAGTACCAACATCAGACGTCCCATCGAGCCACCCTCAGAGCTAACACTTGCGCCACTCTGGATGATTATAAACCACCTCATGTCTCCCCAAACCAACTTTTTATTAGTTCTGGATAATCGTGAAATGCAGGGACGCCACATAAAGCGAGCAAACGACGGGGGAAAAAAGATTGATTCTGTGGTGCCGAGAGGACATTCATCCCTCCTCATTGATGAGAGCCCCTCTGTAAACAAACCCCGGCATGTACAAATCACCAGCGGAGGGGAAGAACACATCAGGTCACCTTGACAAATGAGCTGCATTGTCTGTGAATATGAGAGACCTCCCGTCGGCCAATAAAAGCCCATTCTGTTTCCATTTACCACTTCAGTCTGGAGAAGTCCAAGTGTTGTCTTCCTCCTCCTGCCCCTGTTAGCACGCCCACCGCTGGCTGTGTGTCAGCGACACAAAGCGAGACAAGGTTAATAAGGAAGTGGTACATTGGAGAGGAGCTGGAGCTCAGGCGATATGCATGCATGTGAGAGGGTGACACAGGGACGGGGAGGTGGAGCCTCCGAGATGAGACCACGTCCAGGAATGAGGCAAGGAAGGGCCAAAATGCATCTTCTTCCTGTCCATGTGTGTTAATGAGAGCGTATGGCAATTAGAGAATTAGCTTCGACAGAACCTGGCATGGGTGCAGCAGTTTGCATGTGTGATAAACTAAGTTTGCAGATGAGTGCATGGCAGCAGCACAGTTAAAAAGGAAGAAGAAAGCTCAGATTCTAAAATAGAGTACCCGCTTATTTCAGCCGTGCGTCATGTTGCTGCTCACTTTGCATCTTTTTACCCTCGGTTTACTGCATCATGTCTAACTCTGCACCGCCTGGAGTCACTTTGGAGCAGTGAGTGGAACGTGGAAGAGGTTCGTCAAATCCTTTGAGACACTGCATAGTTAACCATTTATCACGAGGAACTTAAATGTCTACCTTCGATCGCTTTTCAAGCAGACAGAAAGAAATTTACTTTTATTTGTTGTCCAATTTTGCTGATTGGTTTTGAAAATAAACATATTCAGTTTTTTCTCTAGAAAAGCTAGAGATGTTCACTGAAATTATGCTGTTTATTCTGCCTAAACTCATAATTGCTGCAGGTTATAAATTCAAAATGTTATACTAATTGAGCTCATTAAACATTCAACATCTTTATCTTTTTGGAAAATTCAACTCAGCTTTTAAAAAGGCTGATTGTGAATTATTTTGTAAATTAAAGGGGAATATATGAACATGCTTTCATGTTCAAAGATAACTTACAACACCATCTAATAATGATTTTCTGAATAAAATTAAAGGGGATTGGCTTTTGTTATTAAGGACCTGCAATCTTTGTAATCCATTGTTGACGTTTGCTTACCCTTGTGGACAATTTTAGATTTTTTCTTAGTTTGAATTAAAGGATTTCAAAGATTGTTTGGAAACCATGCAATTAAAAGCCTTGTTAAGTCTGAACAACAAATGCTTTAAGGTAGCTGATAAAATTACAAAACAAGGAATGAAGTATGATGTATTGAGTCGATCACGGGGAATTTTTATTTTATAAATAAATGCAAAAGAAAGTGCTGTGTTCTGATGTGTGTCTTTATGATGGCCCCTAGACCAAGAGAGTCAGATCTCATAAATATGTCAAATTGGTTTGGTTTTGAAAATATTGAAATGACCCAAAGTCATTTTTGAAAGTGTTCGGAAACAGATTGTTATGAACTATTGTTGCCCAATGAACTGGAAACATTCCAGGTTAATAAATCAAACACCTTTTTACAGGAAAATGTGTGCATCTCTTTCACAGCGGTGATTTACTTACTGCTCCGGTTAATGACCTGCGCTCTGCAGAGATACTATGACAACCAATCATTTTATACACTATGGCAACCCAGAGGAGATAACTTTGAACTGTTCGGCATTGAAGCAAAGCATACGTCTAAGTCAAGTTTAAAGTCTTTGTTACGTCTTTGTAAGTGGGTAAGGCAGAGGAATAGAGGACTCAAGTTTGTTCAAAACTCAACACAGTGGCATATTATCAGTAATCCTTTAATACAGTCCAAGGTCAGTTCACAAAAATCCAATCCAAGCAGAGTTATCCAAAAAACAGTAGGTCCAAAACACAAGCTGCGTCAAAATCACTGGAAGACAGAATTAGGATTATAACTGAAACACATGATATGAGGGACAAAGATGAGCTGACAAGGGGAAGCTGCATAGGGTGAGGTATAAACACAGAGAAAAAGCATTTTTACTATTTTATATGCAGATGTAAGGTGGGGCCAGAGGAGTGCCCGCTAGGCCAAAGAGGCACACTGTAGTGGACCCTTGTTATTCATGGGCGCTAGGGACCAGCTCTGCTCACAAATAGCTAAAATCCAATAAGGATCCCTCTAAAAACAATTGTAACTGCTTATTTTAACAGTTCAAACAACAAATACATCTGAATATGCATGAATACGCACATTGGAAACCATCTACTGTCATACTGTCTTCCTCATCTCCAGCCAATCGGGACAATAAATGCCGCTCCTGGATTGGCTGCTCTGTAAAAACAACCATTAATATGTCAAGCAGCATAATCCAGCTTCCCAAGCTACGCTACCTTTGAATATTTTAGATATGATCTATGAAAAACAAATCCAAGAACAGATCAGTTTTGCAGAATAATTTCCACAGAAAAATCTGCGAATAGGTGAATCCTGAATCCACAATAGGTGGAGGTATTTTTTTTATAAATATAACTAAGACGGGACAGCAGATGTCTTTATAAACTGTGCATGTGCTCATTTGTTTACTTTTACTGTATGAAATTTTTAAAAGATATCAGTGGCTCATTATCCTGCCTGTCTCCAGCTGACACATGACAATAAAACTGATTGTCCAAGATTAACAGTGGCTCCCGTTTGACTAACCCCGGTAAAAACCTTCTGAAAACACTGCTGTAAACAACTGAGTGCGTAGAGATCATCTAACGTAAAGTGGAGAGTACTTTGACCTGACTCAGTATTTCAAATAATTAATTGTCTTCCAAGTAAAAAAAATGACCAAAGGAAATAAAAGTGGTCTTCTTTGTTTATTAAAAAACTAGAAAGTTTTACAAAGTAGATCATAAATGAGTAGATTATTCAGCTGCCTACATTAAGAACTTTATTGAGGTTGTATTTTCTCTACAAGCCAAAAGTAATACTCAGCTATAGTTGATATTCTCTCTGGTAAGGAGGTGCTCACACTAATATGTGACTTATGTGACTATAGCTTCAATTCCTTCCCTAATACAGTGGTAATAGCTAATGGAATGAGGCTATATAAATGCAAATGAGCACCAGCTCTCACTTATAGCGGCCAACTTCTGATCAAAATAAACTTCACCTCTGAGCAAACCACATGCTCAATGCAATATAAGCACGCCACCTTTAAGGAGAATTTATTTCATTTGGTGCACTGATTTACTGTCGAGGTTTTCACTGTAGAGCCGACTGAGAACCAGAACGAACTGACGCCTGAATTTTATAACCTGTTTTTAGTTTGTGCTTTGCTCACTGTAATATGCTTTAAACTAGCAATACCTTTCCAGACACTGTAACCAAACGAATCCCTGGTTCAGCACTGGACAGCTCCCAAATATTACATTCCTGTAATCAAGCTGCCAAACATTGTGAAACAGGGGAATAAGTGATTAGTTGCTGTGTTCTAGCTGCCGGATGGGGACTTAGTTTCACACTTTGCCTCTCTCTCTCATGCCGAGGAGTGAGTCCCTCGTTCAGACTGAGTGCCCTCACGCCAAAACCCACCGGGGATTGGACGCACCGATCCATCAGTCAACTTCAGTCTTAAGACGGGGAGGGGCCAAAGCGGGCCACCAGGCCAATCATTAGACGCATAGATGAGGCCACATCTGAACACACAAAGACCGAATTCCCCCCTTTTGTCTTTGGACCTGGCTGCGACTCTCCTTGAAGGTTTGGGAGAAGAAAAATGTTTGGCTTCACAGTTGGATAAGAAAAGAGTTCCTCTAGGCTGCATCAAATCAGCCTCTGCAACACGGGGATTAGGAAAATGACTCACCTTCTGCACGCTCAGCAGCCGCCGCCTCTATGTTTTTTAATGTCATCCGATTTGAAGCAACTCCTTTCAGCAGGTTTTAGCTGTTATTGTTGGGTGCTGATGTATGGAGGAGCAGATGCTCCAGCTTCTGGAGATAAACACTTGAAGGGCAGAGCTTTCTTTTTCTTTGCATTCGTCATTTGTATTCTGGCAGAGTTAGACCGTCATTAAGGATGTGGAGCTCTTGGACAATGTCCCACCGTCCTGTCCACATTTGTCTCCATCGTTCTGTTTTATTTTATTGATGGCTCTTTTCTTTTTGGGGCAGAAATGTGAGCGCCCTTTGGCCATCTCTTTTGATTCAGAGAAATAGATGGCATAAACCCCCAGAGTAAATGTATTCAGTGACAGCTGCGCTTCTTGCACCTGAGCCCTCATTGACATTGTTTCTTCAGGACTCTAACCTTTGACCCCCCCAGCTGAATTAGCTACATAAAACACATTTTCTGTGCTTAAATTAGCACAAAACAGCAAAAAATTCATTTAAAAGCAAACTTTATAAATGCATTAGTTCATTTATTCACACTCAGGTTTCTCCAGTTGCAGCAGTGAGTGAAAATGAATCCAATTGATCTTTGCTTTGAAAAGTTGCAGTAGAGGCTTTTTTTTTTTTTTTGTCATTTGGGAATACAGTACCAAAAACAAACACCAACACGTTTCACTGGAAACATGATGCAGCGCAGGAGACAAAAATGACTTCTTGACCAAAGACAAGTTTTCAAACTGATCAATAATCTGTAGTGGTGTGCAATTATTCAGATGCAATTTCAGTGCTAAACGATTATATAAACACAGATATAAACAGACATATTATTGATTGAGAAAAGTGGAAATGCTTGTGAATCTACAATGAAATACAAAGCGATCTGTAATCTGGGGTTTCTCTTTTTTTTTTTTTTTTTTTACAGTGAAAGAACGGTAATGGTTCCTGCAGTTTCCAGTCCGTCTGTGGGATGTGATACGCTAGTTTTCACTTAATCAATGGAAATTTTAACCAAATGATTAGATTCTTTGAAGTAGAAAAAGATCACAAAGAAATTAGGAAAAAATAGATTTTATATGAATTTTGTTTGAGGTTAAGGTTCATAATTAAGCTTTTCATTCATTCATTCATTCATTCATTCATTCATTCATTCATTCAAGTGGACAACACATGGCCTATAAATATGCCTTCCAGCTTGCAGCTTATTTGCAGACCTATTCCCTTGTTGGATTTTTCTGTTAAATTATTTTCTGAGACAAAGCCCAATTCTCTATTGTTACTTTCAGTCTGATATTGCTACCTACTTAAAAAGGTAGAGAGGAATTGATTTTCTTTAAACAATCGTATTAGACCAACAAATCCACTGGCTGCCGTTCTGAAAGCCTCTCATTGTGCAGACAGGCTAATTAGAAGTCCTTTCACTGGATTTGTTGAATCCAGAAAATGTCATTTTTCTTTGGATACAGTAGACAGGGTCCTATATCGATAGGAACACTTGAAAAGCCCCACTTAAATTTTCCTGACTCTAAAGACAATATCACAGTTTATATATCATATCAATATTTAGATATCAGAGTTTAATGATTTATTCATCCCTAATATGTTTTAACATTTTTTTCCCTATTAATAAAATGTCTTCGATTAAAAATAGTTTGAAGTTGCTTGGATTTGTGCGTTACAGAAACAAGCACTGCTTAATTCCACGGAGACGGCTCTATCGCGCCCACTGCTTTCCAGTTTCTTTGGAACTTATGTGACAATTTTCTGTTCTCACACATTTACAGGCACACATTTAGCTAATGTGACACCCACGTTTTCTAACCAAATGTATTTATTTATTTTCCCCTCTCTAACGACCATACAAAGAGTCTTTAATAGTCAAACCTGCACTCAAATGGCCGGTGACAGGAAGTCGGTGAAAAATGAAGAGATGGAGGAAGAAAGGAAGAGCGTTGGATATCATCTGTTTCTCCATATCAGTTTAGCAGCTACGCAACATGGACCCAAACAGATGGCTAATGTGAGGATTGTTGGTTTAACTCAGGTGTTGTTGTTGTACATATATTAAACATATTTTACCCCTGAGTACCTACTGCATGTTTTCCTGCTGAATATTTAGCAAAAAGTTGAGTTACCGGTACTTTGGTGATTACGCATAAATGAGGAAAATCTCCCCTAAACTTTTATAGGCAGGTTAAAAATTGTTTTAAAAACAACAGCTTTTTTTTCAGTGGCTGGTGCTTTGTTGGTCCTTGCTTGTATTTTTGCAGACTCTATGGCGTTGTGTTGTGTATCTTCGCTTAGAACATGGTGGAGGCTGCGTCCACCATGTGGAAGCTGATCAGAGTAGATGGAGCAACATTCAGGGAAACCTTTTTGAGGCTGTGGTCAGTTGAGACGGGGGAAAAAGTTCACCTTTCTACAGGATAATTACTAAATACACAGCCAAGGCTAGAATTCAATGGTTTGAGTAAAAACTAATTCATGTGTTAGAATTACCTTGTCAAAGTCCAGACTTAAATCTAACTGAGAATTGATGGGAAGTCTTGAAAATGGATATTCAGAGAAGTTCTCGTTCTAGATTGAACTTGAGCTGTTGTGCAAAGACAACTAAGCCTTACTTAACCAGGTAATCTGACAGAGAATTAGTTCTCATTTACAAAAACAACTTTGCAAATTGTAAAAGCAAAATCATATTTCAATGTTACTCCTAATGAGACTGTCTTGTTGACCTTTTACCAAAAGAGTGATTAAAAGCAGCTGAAGCTATCACTGAACCAATAAATCTTTGGATGCAGACAGTGGGATGAAGATACTTTTCATATGTTGCAGCTTCTTCCTAACTAAAATGAGAAAAGCTTGGATTTTTGATCTGACTGTATGGGTGGAGTGGTTGAGACAAGTCCCCCCAATATTTGCAGCTTCAACGAAAAGTGGTTCAGCAAGACAGACTTAATAAGGCTGAATACAGACACAGTATGACACATCAAATTCCAATGAAATGCATTACAGTTTGAAGCTGTAATATGACAAAATGTGAAAAAGGTTTTTGCTTAGCTATAGCGTCTTTGTAGAAATCTAAGTCTAAATCAAGGCTGCGTCTGCAGTCGGTGCTGAAATTACATCTTTTACTCAGCTGGCAAGAGATGTTCCCCGTTATCTCTTTTTGAACCTTTCAGTTAAATAATCTTCAAAATGAAACAAAATTGCCTCCTTCTCCTGGTTTCACTGCTCATACATTAAACCAGAATTTACGCTGGCCTGTCTGCAGCCCGTTGAACAGCCCCTCATGTATAATCTTAAGCTGGGAGGACTGGCATCTTGTCAGAGTTCTCCCTCGATCTAAACCCTGCATGAGTCATTAGCTGCTTTGAGAGTGATTAGTCACCATGCTAGCATTCAGAACACAAAGATGAGCTGTGGATGTGTGTTCATCCAGTGAATACCTGGTTCAGCTGGGTTCACCTTGCTTCTGGTTCTTGGTTTTCTTTTTTTGAGGTGGAACAAAACAGACTGTGGTTTATATGGTCTCTGGCTGGATTTTCCTCCATATTCTTGGAACTTGTTGACAAAACACGTTTCTGTGAAAGCAAAAACATGAACTTCAGTCATTATGCATGAATTACCCGCTGCCTATTTTTTCCCGAACAAAAAGCAAATTAATAAGACTCATGGAGCTTGTGCAGGCGCCTTTTCGGAGAAGCTTTCATCATGGCAGCGTTATTATTTTTAAAATGTTGATAAGATGACCTTCCTTTCAGTCGTCTTCCTTCATCCTTCTCCCCTCACCACTTTGTCTGTCACTTATCTAGAGCTGCTATTCTGCTGCTCTCTGGAGGTAATAGTTTTGTGAGATATGATTAAAGAAGAAGGAGAGGGGAGGAATTGCCTTCTCCTGTCAGGTCCCTATAGGGAGGAGAAGAAAAAAAGACTCTTTCCTCTAACTCTTGTGTCTGTTCCTGTTCTTCCAGCTGGTTTTACCAGAACTTTCTAATAGTTGTTAAAATTAATCTTGGTCTTTAGTGTTGTCATCATGCTCTTTACATGAAAGGATTAAAACCTCCTTTGAAAAACACAGCATTTGCTCATTTTTTAAACTTCTTTCACCATTTCTCTTAAGGGAAAACAGAGTTATAAGTCTCCATAATTCATGTTCTGTCAAATCTGAAGCAAGACGATGAAAAGGTAACTTAATAAAAAAGAATATTCTGGTATTTTTTAAACCTGAGATTCTTTTTTTAACAGATAAACAAGAGTATTAGGAGGAAAGCATGTGCCTAGAATTGCTCTGGTGCAGAGGAAAATGCTCTAAATGGCGAGAACAAAGATGGCTGCAATTATTCAGAGAGGGCAATTTGCCATGTCAAATTTAAAGTGCTGGTTGTTGCTGGTACACTACCCTGTTTTCAGGTGTGCTTGCATAGATCACCAAAGTAACTTCTAGCAGAATTACCTCCACTCTCTCTGCAATAAGGGTCTTTGGAAAAGCAATTTTCTCCATGAAAATGTGCTTTGGTGTAGGATTTCTCACGCTATCGGTGTTACTTATAGTATTTAAAATGCTTGCTCCAAATACAATGCTGTACAAAAACCAACATGAAGACACAGGCCTTACTATTAAGAGAAAAATGATCATTAGGTATGATTGAGGCTTTCTTTGTTGGGTCACAGTCAGAGGTTGAAATGTGAGATTGAAAAGTGTCTTTAAAGTATTTTTGTGTGACTTTTTAGCCACACATCTGTCACTGTCAGAGTCCCACAAACACAAATATAGCCTACAGATATCAAACACCCATTATCAAACAGCCTACTTCAGTACAGCAACAAAATATTTATTGTTTTATGTGTGTGTGTCTTGTAAATTACATGTAAAAATTAATAAATGTTTTAATACATATTCAAGGGTAACTTGCTGTCACATTTTAATACTTTTTTTAATCACCCAAGACATCAAAATATTAGCTGAACTAATCAAAAAGTAGGTCAGGTTGCTTTCACTTGTAGTCTAAATCTAAATATTCAGGAGGTGAGGGAATTTTCATCAGTGCAAACAGAGCAGCTGCATGTTGTAACAATAAAATGCTAACAACACGTTTACCTCTTGGCTTTATACACAAACAATTTGTCACTGCACCGTAAATCCTTTTTTGCTCCAAGTAGCAACTCTTTCCTTCTTATGATCAGCTGTCACATGTCTTATTGAAGAGCAGCTGGGCAAGACTTGGAAAAAATGCTACATGCTAATTATGAACAGACTCCAAAATATTTAACAAATAGAACTTTTTGTATGCAAATGATGCTACTGATGTGCTAATTTATGCATAAAATGCAGTGCTAAATAAAGTTTTTGTTAAAGTGCAAATCTGCTCACAAAGTCTTACCAAAATAAAAACGGTGCCAGTAACAAAAGATCTCTTCATTCATCATAAGTGATGCAACCATGAAAATACTGATTCAGGATTGTGATTTTGCACTGAAATGCACTTTAGTTCTGCAGCAGGACGATCCAAAACACACCAGCAGGTCCATCTTTAGTAGCATGACTTATTTATAGGTTAATATTAAGTTTTCCCATTGGATCACATTGGTTTAGGAAATTAGATTACAATTTCTTACTCTTTTACTCAAAAGCTGATGTTCCTTTAAGTTGCTTTGTTCAGTGAAGCACCAAAGTCAGACGGGTTGCACAAGCTTCTTCTTTCCCCATTCTTTGCCAAATTAGATTGGGTTTTTTTCAAACATTAAATGTCTGAATCCTCTCTCTGCCTGTTTTATGAGACTGCAGGAAACAAAGCGATTCTTGCCACAGAGCATTTACATCTCTGCGTGATCCGCTGACTGATGTGCTCCGTTCAAAGCGCCGTAACTCACACAGTCTCCCTACTATAAACCCAATGAAGAAACATTGTGTCTTGAATCATGCATCATTCAGGCCTCCAACATCAAAGTTTCCTGAGTTAAATAGAGAAAGGGAATATTCCCCAGATGGAGCAGCCTCTGGTGGCACCAAGTGTATGTATTTACAAAGTGATTTGCATGTTCACTTCCTCTCAACAGGCTTTCGCAGGAGAGACATGTTGCTTTACTGATGTCAAATTGCGTTAATCATTTAGGACTCCAGGACTTTTACATTTTGAGATTTAGTTACGTGGAATGAATCCATAAGTATGAAGATGAGCTTTCAAGATTATTCAGTGTAATGGAAATATTTCCAGATGGAGAAAGTTTAAACTATTGGGATAATAAAGGGACCTCCAGCTGCTCAAAGTGAACTAAGTAGCACTCTTTGCAGTATTTCACATGCAAAACCTTTCACATCTCAACTCTTCCACATATTTCAATGTATTCACTTGTGATTTTGTTCAACAGACTGACAGAAAATAGAAGTAGAAGGATGAAATACAAGGCTTTTTTTATTATTATTATTTTTTTTACAAAGAAAGATTTTAAAAAGTTCAACATTTTTGTGCTTTCTACCTTACTTGGCACATTGAATAGAATCATATATCAATAGAAAATTCTCTAGAAAAACCTTTTTATAATTGATGGGAAGTGTTCCTTCAGTGGTATTTGGAAGTTTTTCTTTGGTGATGACATCTAGATCTTTAAGATTTCAGATTGAAATCAGGACTTATTTCATAAAATGAAAAGGTCTCTTTATCTGAGGCTATACATAAATTGTTAGCATCTCATCAATGCAGATGATGCATGATCTGAAAATGGAAAGAGCTGTTCAACTGTGTTGGAGTTCATTCATTTTTGTCTCTGTGCTCCACCAGGTCCGTTAAACATGGTTATGTAAGCTGCAGCGTGTGCCTGTAAGCAGTTAAAAGAGGCTAAAAGAGATAGAGGAAAAGACAGGATCCATAACAATAAATAAACGAGGCAAGTCTATCCTTGGAGAGCAAGAATCAGAAAGATGAGCTTGATTAGAAGTTGAGCTTAAATCTCTGGCAATTGTCACATTGTGGTCAATAAGTTTTAAGTATTTTTTTTGTGTTGGGGTCATATGAATGTTTTTATGAGTCGATAACTGTAGCACTCCAGACTCCTGCTGGCTTCCCTCTACGTTTTCCCACCGGCTGCAGCTTTACAGGAGATGTGGGTCGAGGGGCTCCTGGTCCCTGCGTTGCGATGACCACGGGGGCCACTTGGTGTCCTGCTTTAACAAAGTGACAGCCATAGTGCAGGCCTGCCAGCCCCGTCTGTTAGCTCTTTTTACATCTTTGTCACTCTGCTCGCTCGCTCGTACAATGAGCCTAGAATGCGTCCCATTCAGACAACATGACAAAAATGTGTCAGATGGACATTCACATTGAAGTCCACTGAAGCATTTTAGAAACTTCTGGCTCTTTTTCTCCTCTGAGACACAACTGTGCCTGAGAGTCTGAAAGGGGGACATTTAGAAGAAGGCGTTGGCAACATCTGATGTCTCGTCCTGAACAAAGGATGAGTCTGGTTTAGTATGCTGCTTGTGTGATTGCATCTCCAGTGGACTGTATGTTGTAAATGCCCACTGGCAAATCTCTGAATGGTCTATGAGCATACAGTGTCGTATTTTGGTGCGTTATCCATAGAGCTAAACCTTTAGTAATGTCACTGTGGAGAGCTGCTGGTGGGTCCCTGCCAGTCCTCGCCCCCTTCCAGTTTCTCTGGGTAAACTCCTTGGGGTCGTGACCCTCTCCAGGCTTTTAGAAATCACTTGTCAGCCACCCAACGGGATCTACCAATGGTTCAGGTCTTCTACATGCACAGAGCCCAACGGTTCGCCCCCAATCTGTCATCATGAGGTCCCCAGAACCAGGATGCCCACAGAGTGGCGCCTTACCCACATTCAGAGGGCTGAAATGGCTGCCCACTAATAACACCTGCACAACAAATTGTTGCTTAATGAAAGTGTAGTTTGGCAGAGAAACACTCTCCTTTGACTCACACACTTCGGCTCTAGTTTTGAAGGTTTGACTAAACTTTCACATGGTCAGGAAAGAGAGCCACCATTATTCTTGCCGTTCCTGAGCTGAGCTGCTGTTGCATAATCGTTATTCAAAGCTTGAGGGATGCTGTTGGCATGTGTTGCTGTTACCTTGGTGAATGCAAAGAGGCCCGTCTTGGATGAATTATTTAGTTTATGTAAGTGAAACTGAGACCGTCTAATCTATATGCCTAATTTTGGCTCTGACTAATGTGTGATTCTTCTTGCAACCTGTGAAGTTATATGAAAGTAAAAATGCAGGTCAATTAAGAATTTTAATTTGTTTATGTTTCCTAATTTCACCTGAAAACAAACACCAGAACTGCGTTTTCTTCAGATCTCGTGCTCCCGAGTTCATCTCCATTTCATGCCAGCCCTTTCTCAGGCATCTCTTCATTGAACTGTAAGGCTTCAGGCACCAAGCCAAATCCTCTGGCAAAGTCAGCAACTCATTTTTGATGTGTGGCAGGATTTTCCAAGCGTTGTGCAGAAGAGATGCAGCAGCCTCGTTGTTTACTGCAGTAAGCCCTTCCTATAGATACCTACTAATTAGAAAAGTAAACAAATTCTTAAACATGGCAGACAGCATTGTGCTTCAGATACTAAAGTTCATATTTGTAATTTTGATTTTATTGTAGTGCAAATGAGAGAGGAGAACTTTGAAGAACACCTCTTTCCATCTCTTTGAGAGGATAAATAAAAGAAAACAACCTTTGTTCACGGTTTCTCAAGACATTGCTGCTGTGTGCAGTCTGGAACATCCTGAGTGCTAGAGCTTCTTGTTTGTGATTTGTCTGTAAATAGTAGTGATGGAATCCCACAAAACAGGCAAAATGTTTTCGAAACAAGATTATAGTTTTATTGGTAGACATTAAACAATATTTTCACGACAAATATAGTTACCAAGTGATGAGACACTTGGCAACTATATTGGCAAGTGATATAGTTGGCAATACTATATTGTAATCTTCAATTACAATCATTGAAGATGTAATTTGATTCGTTAAATCATGAACTGAGAGTTTTAGGTTTTAGTAGCCTGATTACTGTCACACTTGTAGAAGCAGGAAATCACTTAATTACAACTTGCCTTGCTAAGGGAAGTAGACTAAAAGGTCTTAAAAAGCAACGCACCATGCCCCAACAGTTTCTGGATCCTAACAAATTGTGACATCACAATTTGTTCAGAGCTTGTATTGGTCTTGAAATAAAAACAAATTTTAGTGGTGTGCATAAATATAATATAAATTTCTTGTGAGTTACAACAGTACATGCAGTTTGTCTTTGGGTGCAGCACCTCTGATTCAGTTTTCCTTCCCATCCATCTTGTTTTTCTTCTCTCTCTCAGCAGGTCCAGGATGGCGTTAAGTCGGACTGCAGCTGGGCATCAGATCTTTTTTGCTCTCATGCTGCTGCTCTCTTCAGGCTCTGGTGAGTCCTCAGTCTTTTCCCCTCCATATTTTAGTTTCCTCATTGCCAGGGTTGGATGTAAACATTATGTCTGAACACAGCTGTTCATGGTGATACCGACAGAAAAAGTGGAAGAACTGGATCGGAATACAAAACAAGTGCTTTACACTACAAAATAAACACATTTTGCATTAATATGAATGCTGCGAGAGCTGACATGCAGAGGATGTTGGCGAACAAGCTCACAGGAATAAAGCTGGAGCGCCTCCAGAGCCATTTAGCCAAACATCTGCTCTGTCACAATTATCTTTGAAAATTTCTGATTATGAAACAAAAGGCAGAAAATCTCAGAGCTGCAGGTTGCAGCTGGATTATTACAGGTTTGTTGTACCTCATGCAGCCTGCTGGCTGAGAGCGGCGCAGATAAGTTCTTGGCTTTAATTACTTTCTCTGAAATTGGCATGCATTGAGCTCTTCAGCCTGGGATTGTTATTGAACTGCACCTGCATCTCTGATTTGCTAAATTTAATCATTACCTGAGCAGATAGTGGCTCTTCTCCACATTCAATCATGTTCTGTTTGTTTCTGTTGAAGGACAAAAGTGGACGGACCAGACAATTGTTTTATGCAGCGAATTAAAACAGGATTTCCAACCAGGACTTATGTTAACATTTGCAGCAGGAACTGATTACGGCCAAAAGGAAGAAAGCACATGGAAATGACATTTGACAAACGAAAGCAGAATTTAAATGAAAAATGGATTTAATTCAATGCATTATTTTCATGATAAATTCTAACTCATCTGAAGTTTGTTGGTCTCAAAAAGCTGGTACTGACAAAAGAAAGAGTAACCAATTTTTTTTTTTTTAAAAATCATCTGGAGGAGCATGTTGTTGAATGGATTAATTGAGAGCAGGTGAAAAACAGGATTATGTGTAAAAAGAGCCAGTGCCTCTTGGATATAAAGCTCTTGAGATTCAGTAATATGACCTGAATCGGCAAGTTAGGGAGCGGTTTTACAATAATATTCAAAATACAACCTAAAAAAATGAAAGTTGAAGGAAAAGTTTGTGTGAAATCAAAAGAAATTACTTCATCCTCATCTTTTCACTTCATAGACACAACTGGGTTACAGCACAGGCTCCTGCTAGGATTACAAATAAGATTACAATATCTTATTTGTAGTAGATATGACTAATATCCACTACAGTCTGCTATTCATTTAAAAGCAAAGTCTAGTTCATCATGTTTGGCTTTTCCTAGCTGATCCAGATTTATTTTTTATTGTAAGGACTAAGACACAGAAAAGAGAAAAATGTGCTGCAGGTTGATTAAATTTCTTTATTTTCCAACAGAAAATAAAGAAATTACAAGATTGTCCTTGATTTCTATTGGTCTCTCTCTAATTGTTATCACAACACAAAGCTATGCTTGTTGTGCTACCTGTCTTGGTTTCTGCATTGTTTTTCCCCTGCATCATTCTTCTTGTTACTGTGCCCGGGCTCTGTATTTTTTCTTTTGAGATTGTTATGATTACATGTGATTTAAAGGGAGGCAACAGGGCGTCGTCTGCTGACAGAGCGCCTCCCTGGGGGGTCAGCTTGTGAAAGCCCCAATCTAAATGCAGATGAAAACAACTCTGTGGGATTCAGCTTCTCTGTCTGTGATTTTCTGCAAGAGTCATGTTAGCTTTTTTTTTAAATAAACATTGCTCTTTATGCTGCTAAAGTAGTTGGTTTAAGTTGGCACAATAAAAGATAACTTTTAAATGTGTAACTTTTTGAAAAATTTGAAGAATAATGAAATATCTTCTGCAAGACTTTTTCTGTAGATTGTAGTTCTAGGACTGGATGGAGATGACATGGTTGGACCAGGAAGGGAAAAAGGAAGCAAATTTCATAGAATTGCTCCAAAAGAACTTAAAATTCTCCGCCTGGAGTCATGATCTGACAGGTTAATCTATCTCCCACATTGGCTCAAAACTAAACATAAGCCCTTTGATCTACACTAATTTGCTTCGTACGGAGAGTATGGACTCTCTGCTGTTGAGAAACGATTGCTTAATGGAGATGTGGGCAGTGTTGAGGTTTTAAATTTTACCCAATTGCTAACATTTGGGTAATTATTACATACGTATTGCGCCAGCTCGATGCTAAGAAGCTGTTAATTTTAATTCAATATTTGGAAGTGTGACCAACACGGACTGAATGGATTCTTCGTTCACTTCCTGCGCAGCCATTACTAAAATTCTTTTAAAATTTATTGGCGGTTGGCAAAAAACGTTGGGTCATTGCTAAAACAGTACAGAAAATCAAAGTCATCATTCACGATTTCTCCTTCTGTTCACTGATTGGCTGGGTAAAAAATCTAGGATTTACTTCACTAAATGACATAAAATCAATTATTATTAATTTTGATTAATAGTCAGTTTCTGTGCCTAAAAATAAAACTACCAAAAAAAAAAAACTACGAGAGAGTCAAATACTTACATTTTACTTCATTTCATATGGTATATTTTTTACACAGATACGCTCCATAAAAGTAATAATTACTTTTTGTTTGCTTCTTTAGGTGCCGCCTCTTCCACAGTTAACATGCGTAGGATTACGTATCCTACAGTCCAACAAATGCTTGGAGGCAAAGCTGTCCTCCCGTGTGTCTTCACCCTCAGGACCATCTCCTCCCACCAACCTCCACACCTCCTGTGGACTCACACCAGGCCACCGGCGGGAGGGCATGGCGATCCACTGGAGCAGACAGTGCTCTCAGCTAAAGGTAATAAATGCTTTCTTTAAAATCATAAATTTTTATTAGTGGCTTATGAGATGTTAATGTCTTAGAGGTAACAGACAACATTCTTGGTGTCTTTACCAACAATGTAAAGACACCAAGATAGTGGTGCCTGAAGATAATGCCTCATCAAAGACTTAGTCCAAAACTAAGAGGACATCTACCTCCTTAAAATAACTATAATTGATTAAGCATTAAAGATTTTTATGAGCCTTGTAACAGTCAAAAAAGTAGTTTTCACTTAGCCAATGCAATATTTCACCAACCCTCAGTCGTCTGTTGTACATATGATCTGCTTATATGAACCCAATAGAACCACACTTCAAAATTCCTCCACGAAATAAACAGTTTTATATTTACGCCAGATAATGTGTACAGATCAAAGGTTTCAGTACATCCACTGTTTTCTTTGACACCATCTTTTGGTGTTTTTTGGTGTTTTACAGATTTAAGTCAGTTTCACAGCTTTCAGGAGCTGCACTGGCAGAAGTTTTTTTGGTGAAAACCTTCTGAATATTCACAAGGGGGAGACTTAGTTTACAGCTTGACAGCTGGGAGCAAATAACATCTAAAGAGATTCAGTTTTACCCTAGGTTTAGATTCGAGGAAACCGACAGCTTCAGAGCTCATCCCAGTGTGGCGACACTCGATGTAACTCAGGAGTATTGTGCAATTTAAATTTCTGGACCCAAATAAGTTGCTCAACAATTTCACCCTGGGAAATTCACCCAGGGAATATTACCTTCTTTTTAAGGCACACAAGTTCAGTTATGCATGAAATTGAAACATCTGAGACAGCTTCAAATTTACAAAAAGCTATTTATTAAATTCTTTTTAAAATACTCTTTAAAACCAGTCCTTTATAACAAAACATAAAACTAAGAAAAACAGGAGAAACTACAGTAGCTGAGGTTACCGGCAGAAGGGGCCACTATAGGGACGGCATCCACCAAACACAGCAAACAAAAACCCTTTAAAAGCACCAGACGCAGTGAGACAACCCAAACTCAGGAATCACGGCACACAGAAGAGGAAGACACCGTCACCACACCAGCACCGCCACCGGACCTCAGCAACCGCAAACAGAACAAAAACAAATAATAAATGCAGCAACCTCAAGAAAAACAATGTCAGCCAAAATAAATAAACAGTTGTATAAATAATCAAAGGGCTGGAAACAAAATTAAAAAAAAAAACCCCTGAAAATACAAGTTATAATATCATCAAGACCAGGTGTGGCCCTCTGGCCGCGCCGCAGCAGGAGGTGAGCTGGGTGCGCCGATGCTGCACCCCAAACACCGCTTTAATTGGGGCGTGTGACCGCCAGAACAGTCCAAATCTCACTGATGAAAATCCACGCAGAAATCCGGGAGACAAAAGAGCAGTGATGGTCCCAATATGGGGGAGACCTATAAGAGTTAGTTAGTAACCATTTCAAACAACTGCAACAAACTGGAGCTTACAATGAGCGTTGATTTCTTACCTGCCAATCCGCACAAACGCTCACACCCACACACAAAGTGAGGAAGAGGAGTGGCGTTTTACCTACGATCACACTTAAATTTAGATCTTCTGACAAGGATCAGTCATAGTGCAGGGAGAGAGGACACCTACCGCCAGGAAATCAAAGCAGCATGCACCACACTTGGTGATTTGTTGCCATTTACTGCCAGAACCCACAGGACGCGAGCCACACAGTGGGAACACGAGGAAGACTAGACCACGGCCACTTTATCCAACCGGAACTGCTCACCTGGAAACTATTTGTGTAGAAATATGTATATTTCTATACCACTACACCAGCTTTCATCGTTCAGTAAGAATCTGCTGATCAGTTTGGAGACTAACTCAGAAACACATCACCACATGTAAATAGTCAATTCTCTGCTCAATAAAGCAAACTGGGCTCATAGTTTACAAAAATATTTCTATCCTTTTTCACCATTTATCATGCCACAACCCCTAGTGTCAATATATTTTATTGTTCTTCTGTAAGATAATTCAAAACAAAGTAGTGCATAATTGTGAATGAAGGTAAAATGATTAATTGTTTTTCTGAAGTTGTGTGCACCCAGTGCCCCAACTCTCACTCAATGACCGCTGGGTATACGCAAAAAAAAGGGTGTATTTGTTTTCACTTCTCTTTGAGTCGATGCTTTTTAGAACCTGCATTTTGTGCATGTGTCTATTGCACAAAATTCCTCAGTCATATTGTAATGTATTCAGATTAAATCATCCAAATGTATCATTTTTATTAGTTACATTAGTTTTATTATTTAGACAGCATTTTTCAAGTGGGCCAAAAAGTTAACTTTGTTCACATATGAGCAGATCACTTTCATCCATAGATTTGCTGTGTCTCCCTCATTACTTGCAGCAAGCTTTAAACAGGGCACAGTAGTTGTAAATAGAACAAATAATAATTGAGATGTTTATATATTTGTTTAAAAAGCCAAGTTAAAACTATGTATTATGATTCTTCCAATTCATAATTATGTTCTATATTGTTTTGATCTAACACATATAATCAGATAATAAGAAGTTCATGGGGTGTTCATTATTTTTGCAAGACGCAGAAGACGAAACTCTCATTTTATGTCCGGCAGTTTTAAAGTTGTTCTGCTTCTGAAGCCTACAGAATACCAGCAAGCATTTGTAACGAAGAAACCTCTCTCTCTCTGTGTGCGCCAAAGGTGACGTAGTCAAGGTGAATAAGGCTTTCAGTGGCCGTGTTGCGCTGCCAGGATACTCTGCCAATCCGCTGAATGCTACCATGGAGATCTCCAGTCTCCGTACCAACGACTCAGGCACTTTCCACTGTCAGGTTGTGGTGGACGGCGACTATGAGAGGGACGCTGTGCCCCTACTGGTTTCCGGTAAGGGTAGCAGCCACTCTCTGGGTTTAGGCTCCACAAAGGAAGCTGAGGAGAAATGCACCAGACACAGCAGGCCACTTTAACCTAATTCATTTATTCTGAATGTGTTAATACAGAGCAGATAATTTGTGATTTTACATCATTAATACAGCCTAATCATTTCATACTAAGTGCCTAAGTTAATGTAACTTAGTGCTCTTCATGCCTGTGCTGCTTTGGTTATCTTGTTCTTGAATAACGAATAATTTAATTGAAGTATTTTCACGGAATGCATGTAATGTTTTGTATTTTCCCCTCAAACGCAGATTATGTTGGATTGATCTGTTTGCAGTCATACTAAAGTGCTCACAGATTCATTCCACGGGTTTATTGATTTAAAACCTGAGCTGGTGAATCTGTCAAAAGAGGAGAAGTGAGTCAGTTTACCACCTGTGTCTGTCTCCGTGTGTAGGAGTGGTGTTTCACTACCAGGCTCCGAACGCTCGCTATGCCCTCTCCTTCACCGAGGCCCAGCGAGCCTGCCAGGAGAACTCGGCTCAGATGGCGTCGCCGGCCCAGCTGTGGGCGGCGTACCGTGACGGTTTGACCAGCTGTTCGGCTGGATGGTTGGCTGATCAGACTGTCCGGTGAGGGCACGACCGCCGCCTGATATCCACCAGTTACACTCTAGTCGTAATGCCTGTGAATAATAAAGAAATGATTACTTTTATTACTGATGCATCTGTTAATTAAATAGATGATTATTTTGGGGTATTACAGCCACGGCTGAAAATTAAATTAAAGCGAAATATTGTAATTAAGAGAGATTTTGAGACAATGCAATTAATATGCATGCAAATCAGAAAGCTAATATTACTTACACATTTTGCTGTCCTCCTCCTGAATATGTGCTAAATCAATAATTACTCTTAGCTCTCGGTCATTTCAGTCCTTTGCAAATTTTCATTGCAATTTCATATCCATGTGTTGCTGTTTTTACCCTAAGTGGTTTCCATCCCCAGCTCTCCGGGGCTTGAATCTGCTGTGTTTTAGATGAGTAACTGCTGCAACTCAGCTGATTCAGGCAGCTAAATTACCTCTTCAGCATGTCAACATGCTCTAGAGAGGCCTGCTAAATGCGCCAATCCAGGTGCGTTTTAGAAGGGGAGCATGTGAAACGTTTTTTTGTTATATGCATAAATATCTTAATCAGTTTGTTTCAAAATAAAACACCATAAACAAACTCCTTATAAATTCTTAGATTCTTTTTTCATGTTGAACAACAAACTAAACATGCAATGTTTTTGTGGAAATAAACAAACTACATATTGTTTTGTAGAAAAAAAGAGAATCCTTTAAATTACTAGATTGGATCCAGAATCCTTTTTAGTCTCCAAATAAAGCAAAACGTGTGTTGTGGTTAATATGTATTTGTTACCTGGTTTGATGATGCAAAGCTAGAGTATAAAGCTTACGGTTTCATATAATTCAGTGCACCACTGCATTTTTGAATAAATGCAAATTTCCTGCTTCATTAAGAGTTTGTGGACAATAAAACTTAGAAGCCAAACACCTTAAATGTTCTTCAGTCTGACTAAAAGATCAGATATTGTACAGCAGAGTTGAAATGCTTTGACTTCAGCTGGAAAATATGATTTGATTGTGGTTGTGGAAGTTATTTAGAGGTGATAACTCTGGTGAAAGTCTTTTAATGAACAAGCCAGTGGATATTTTCTCACTTGCTCCTGATTGGTATAAAACTTTTTCCTTTGCAGTGCAGCTCTCTTGTCTCTAAATAGGGCTTGTGAGGCTCCTGCTTTTCACCACAGCGTGATAGCTAGTGAGTTTGTTTTTCACTGTGTAAAAGCCTGGCGATGAGGCATGAGAAAGTGTGAAAAGTGTGAATTAGGGGGGAATCTCAGTCTCAGTGTGAGCAACTAGCATTCCCTGCTTAAAACAGGTTTATTTGTAAATCTGTTTCGCAGATTTTATTTCACGTTTTACAGAACCAGATCAGCTCTTTCCCATATTCCTTAAAATAACCTCTACTTCTCTCCTATTCCTTTATGTAACATCTTTATTTCTCTCCTCCGGTTCGATTATTTTTCTGACTTTCTGTTTTGACCCTCCATCTACATTGCTGTCATGTAATCTTTAGCCATTTCTTCACTGGTAATCATTCCAGAATATAAACAAATCCTCTGCCCTTTAAATGTGAACACAGATAAGAAATTTTTAAATGACATTTAAAATCGCAATTTGAAAAAGCAAAAAACCTTTAGCATGTAGGCTGAGAAAAGCTGTGTGCAGTAAAATGTTCACGAGTCATTTAAGCTGTTATTTTCCTATTATTAGCTCTAAATAACAAGGTTGACACCCATTCATGACTCCTACATGTTCATGTCCACAGATATTCGGTCCAGCTGCCTGAGCTGGGTTGCTATGGACACAAGGAGTACTCTGCCGGAGTGAGGAATTATGGGAAGAGAGACCCGAAAGAGATGTTTGATGTGTACTGTTTTGCAGAAGAACTCGATGGTACACACACACACACACACACGCACACACACATGAAACGCATCAAAACCTGTCACAGCCTTTGGCTTTTATACGGTTGCTTGCATCACATTCTATTGCAACATCAGAGCACCACAGTGGGGATAAAGTGTTTTATAAAACCTTTTTTCTTTTCACCTTCACTAAATTCAGGAAAAGATATTAATAAGCTTGTTTTTGGTTTTCTTTTGGGTAAAGAGTTATTTCCACCAGGGTCAGAGATCTGCTTTGTTGTGAAAAGTCAATTGAAAGACAGCAAGCATCAGTACAAAGCATAAGTTAGTTGTATTTAAAAAAAAAATAAAGTAAAACAACTTGATGTTAAGGCTTTTAATGTCAGTCTTCAAACAAATCTTCGCTTTTGATTTGACAAAGCTTACATCAACTTTGGACAATTTAAAAAAATTAGATATCACACAGTAAGCCAAAATCTGAACTATGATGCTCCTCCTTTGACTACACCCCCACATGAGCCTGCAGGACCTGGCTTGGAGGCAAAACTAGAGGTGTGTTTTAATTTATGATAGTCATGACTGTTTTACAGTAGAGCAGCAGAAAAAGCTTAAAATTTCTCCGTTTAGAGTCAAAGAATAAATTCATCAATGTTACTAAGCCCAGATCAGGATCTCAGCTTCAAAATAGCCTCAAATGTTAATTGTTAAATGTTTGGAGCTAAGTTGCTTAAAAGTAAAATTTTATTGATTTATTAATGTCATATTTCTGTCTCCACCAGGCGAAGTCTTTCATACCTCAGTTCCAGGCCGGCTCTCACTGTCCTCAGCCTCAGACCGCTGCGTGTCCCTCGGGGGCCAGCTGGCCACGGTGGGGCAGCTTCACCTGGCGTGGAGGGCCGGTCTGGACAGCTGCGCCCCGGGCTGGCTTTCTGACGGCAGCGTCCGCTACCCTGTCGCCTGGCCCCGCCCAGAATGTGGCGGGAGTCAGCCAGGAGTCCACACCATCACACCCAACGCCACTGATGACAACACCACTGCGCTATATGACGCCTACTGCTACAGAGGTATTGTTTCATTATGTAAAGAAAGCTGCTGGCTGGATTAACGGCAGCTGTTATGACAATGTATAGTGTGGAGAACCAACTATTATATTTGAACATGGGTATTTGCTGAAAATATGGCTTCCTATCAACTTTGCATAAAATGTCGACAGAAAGGAGTGTTTGGTTGAAAGGACCATATCACTTCGTCTGCTATTAACGCAATAAAAATGACAATAAAAGTAATTGCTTATCTGTGTAACTATGGCAACACTCATCTCTGATCCTCACTTTGTGCATCCAAGAAACCACTGGATGACAGTCACTACGGGAGAAAGAGACAGAGGATAGAAAATGCTGAATACCAAGATGTCGAGACGATCTGCCTTGAATTATGCTGCCTTTTTTTTTCTTTTAGCTAAATCCAAGCACACAGAGCTTTTAGGTATTTAGAGGATGGATGTAAGGAAATGGCTCTTTAACTTCTTTCCCAGGTAAAGTGAAGGATACAGGCTCCGTCTCTGAGATTTACACCTCCCCGTGGAAGCCCTGGAGCTATTTCACAGGTGATGCTGACTCTGCAGAGACTGAAAGCTCCAATGTGACGACACAGCAAACCGCCACGCCCACAGGTTTTACATCCATTTACAACTTGGGTCTCGAATCAGCCAATTGCTTAGCTTATCAGACACAGCAGAAACTAACTCAGCTGGTAGTGAGTGATGATTTAATTTTGCTTTTGTATAGATTCCTCTGAAAGCAGCAGCCCAATTGGACCAGTCCTGTCCAACTGGACAGGACTGGTTGACATCGAAGAAGAGGAGTCCTCTAACAGAACCTGTAAGTGTGAGAACTTCCACTGCTGCTTGAATGGATGTTAAATCATTTGTTTAACAGTTCTTACATCCAATTCAAAAACTGAAACTCATCTATCAGATTTGTTACAGTGTGATGTTTTCCCAATCATATACCGTATTTCCTATAAATATAGCTTACATCTAGCCTGATTTTACCCAATCTTTAATGCTTTGCTGTGAAGTATGAAATGTACCAGCTTGATCTTGAGCTGGTACATTTTTAAAAACGCACCAGCATTTTTTAATAAAACACTGATGCGTTTTATTGGGGATAATATAAATCATCTTTATAAAAGAAACAAAAAAATTGCACAGGTATTTACAAAGCCGGGGGACATCCAGAAAGTATATAATTATGAAACTTACCAGAAATTGTAAGCTTGACTAGGATCACTACATTCCTGCCCGCAATAAAACTTCTTAAAGTTTCCTCTTGCTCTGACTTTAATTGCTCAATATTTTTGGAAGCGTGGCCGACATGGACTGAATAGATTTGTGTACTTCCTCTGCTGCCATGGCCAAGCTACAACCTTATATAGGCCGGCTATAATTTTTAAAAATATATATCATTTTTTCATAACTCCTCCTTCTTTCACTGATATGCCAGGATGAAGGGAGATGAGCCTCAAGGGAAGTTGAGTAGGAAGGCAATGTCCAGGCTTATTTTCCTGTGTTGGAAACAGCCTTTATTGTCTATTATGCTACTTAATTTTGTTTAATTTTTCTAAGAAACTGCATCTGTGTTTTTTTGTTAGCTGCCATCTACAATCATCAGTGTTAACAGAAATAAAATCATTCCAATGATTTTATTAGAATGATTTCAAAATAAATAATTGAAATAACCGCACAACTCAGATCGTTAAATACTTTGTGAGCAGGATTACTTTCAATGATATTTTGGACTTCTTAAATGTCTTTCATCTATTTTATTTAAATAGCGGTGACACTACATAGTTGATGTGACATTTCATAAATGTCAGATCCAATTCATATCCAGCAAGTAAATAATTATATCAGTCTAATACCATATAAATATCACATAAACAGATTCAGATATACTTTCATTTTGATAGTAGTTATAAATCAAAGCAGTTAAAATCATGTCATAAGGTAGTTGGCAAAAAGAGATTTGCATAAGGCCAACTGATTGCATCAAGTCTTTGACTTTGCAACAATCCCTCATCCTGAGCAAGCATGTGGCGACAGTAGGAAGAAATGGACAGGATGTCTTCTGCTATGGCCTTCTCACTTTAAAATAAGAGTGACTCTGTCTCTTTACAGCCTTTTATTAATTAATGTTGCAAATTCTACGAGGACGGTCATAGAAACTATCAATAAACTATCATGTTTGGCTGGTGAGAACAGAAATACATCTCTGGAAAAAATTAAGAGACCATTTAAAATGGTCATTTTCTTTGATTTTACTCTTTATTTTGTATAAGTTTGAGTAAAATAAACATTGTTCTTTTATTTTAAGAACTACTGACATGCCTGCGAAATTCCAAGCAAAAATTTAGTATTTATTTGCAAAAAATGAGAAATGGTCAAAATAGCAAAAAAGATGCATTGCTTTCAGACTTCAAGTAATGCAAAGAAAACAAGTTGATATTAATTTAGAAACAACAATACTAATGTTTTAACTCAGGAAGAGTTCAGAGATCAATATTTGGTGGAATAACCACAACGTTTTCAATGGGATTCAGTGCAATGAGCTCTTAATTGTTTTCCAAAGCTGTATAAATGGGGTATCGATAGATTCTTGACGGAGTGTGGAAAATTTTCAAACTTCCAGTAGGACATAAAAAAATTTAACACAGAAACCAGGTGAAGATCAGCAGCAGAAACCAGCCAGGAACAATGAAAAATGTGGACCTTAAATCCTGTGGAGGTGATTGTGACATTGAAACCAGTTGAAATCATGTGTGATTTTTCGTAGCTTTGGATCCCTGGTCTTCTGAGTCCTCAGAGTCATTCGTGACCCTTCAGCTGACCCCAGGACAGAGCTCTTTTGACTGGGGGGAGCTGCCGGAGCCTGGGCCCGATTCTGGGGAGTTTCTGCAGCCTCCTGCTCACCCAACACCCACAGAGAAAAAGGTTGGTTTTATTTCTAATTATTTTAGAACATTTGAAAAAGCTTCAACACATATTCACCACAGTCTTACTTCTTCAGGCGATCACAAAAATCGTGAAGTCAATTTGGAAACCTTGGAACTATTTGATGGGAACAGAGGATGAGGAAGGAACCAAAGCCCCAAGCGGACATGATGAAGAGATTACAATGAAACAGACACACAATGAGCAAAAAGATCCCAGCCCGGTTTCTCCTGGTAAATACAATTGTCACACTTTAAAACCACAAGCTAGTTGTAGGCTGTTCAGACACACACCAGTGTGGTTGTCTGCACATCTTAATCAGTTCAAGTTTTTCAAATACACACCAGGACCACCTGAAACCTGTAAGTGGACTCTGCTGTGTAAAGGATGAATGGGTTTACTTTTCACAGGGCCACAGCAGGCTCGTCTCATTTCCTAAACTGGGCCCCCTCATGTCCTCTTTCCAACATTGTTCTGCTTGTAATCTAAAAGTGGATCTAATTTTAAAAGATATTTTTGTCCTTGAATGCACCTGGAGGTGCAAAATCAGAGGAGGTTAAAGAAGGAGCTAGAAGTCAGCAGAGAGGGTTTTTTTCTGATCTAAACACATTTCCCCACTGATGCAAAAACATTTAAAAATAAAAATTGTGTGACTGTTCCAAACATTGTAATATTTAGATTTAATTCATGCAGCTTGAAGTCATATCTGTAACATTTTTACTTGGGCTCTTTGCCTAATGCTTCATAGCATCCCTATGGAGAGGGACTAGAACATGAGAGGAGAAACTGTGTTCCTCTTTTTTTTTAAATGAGCCAATGTGTTTTTTTCTAATCATAGTCCTTCAGATCCACTACTCTGCACGTCTTAGATGTTGCTCTGCTTCACAAGACTTGATGGGGTCATTAAAAGGCTTCCTCTGAACTTTACGACATGCTGAGAGAGTAATTTGTCCAATTAAATTGCGTGTGTTAAAGTGAGGGAACATCTAAAACATCCAGGGCAGGTGGCCCCAAGCTCCAAGATTAGAAAATGACTCTCTGAGTTCAGGTATAAGTTCGAAGAAGAGGATTTTAACAGATTACTCTAACACACAAATGATACATTGTCTTGTGAAAAGATTTGTGTCCCTTTAGCTTCACATTTCTTCATTACAACAACTAACTTCAAAATCAGGTTGTTGTTTTTTATCTGTGTTAGAACGTAGGCAATAATTCAGTTGCATTGTTTTTATTCATAGGATCATCCCATAATCTTTGATCAAGACAGATTTTCACTTTTTTTTTTTTTTTTTACAATTTGACGTTAAACGGTTGAACACCTGTGAAAATAGCCAGGTCAGGTTAGATGCTGAAAAAAATCCCAATTATGTACATAAGCTGTGAGTTTACCTTTCCAGAGGGAGACCATTTGATAAAATCCTTATCAGATGAAGACAACCATGACATTCAATCTCTAACTCTTTCAGAGTTTGTTTGTTTATGTGTTCTTACTTAATTATTAATTATACTAGTGGGATTATTAATAGTTTAACATGCACAAATAGACAAAGACCTTCATATCTGGAGACATGTTCTAAGGTCTGGTGAAATTAAAGTGGAACTATTTGACCATCATTACATTTGGAGGAAAAACACCTCCCCAATTTCGAAATATGTTGTGGGTCTTTATTACTTCTGCAGGAGGAACTGGTACACTTCATGAAATAGATGGCATAGAGGCCATTATTTAGAAATATTAAAGCAAAATCTAAACACATCAGCCAGGAAGTTAAAGCTTGGACACACATTGGTCTCCCAAATGAACAATAACCTGAAGCATAAAGCTAAGTGATTGCAAAGTGGCTTAAGGGCAGCAAAGGTAATGTTTTAGTGCAATCATCACACCACTCTGATCTTAATCCTATGGAGAATGTATTGGTAGGTCTGAAAAGGCGCGTTAGAGTGAGGCGATTTCATAGCTTGTGGAAGAAAACCTAAGAGGTTTGACACGTGTCATCCAGTTTAAAGCCAGTGTTACGAAATGCTGTGGAAATGTGTGTAAACTTCTGATTTTTATGTCATTAATAAATACATTTGACATATTCTTTCTCTCAGTATTGTGGCATTTAGCAAATAGAAATAATTGTGTAGTTTATCAACCTAAAATGAAAAGTTTAGTCTGATTTATGTTAACTTCAGACAGTGTGGAAAAAAATTGTCTTTTTATTTGATGTATGTAAGCTCCTGGTTTCAATTGTATTTTTGATTTCAAAAAGATAATTTACTCTTCAGACAAATATATTTTTGATCAACTTGAGACTATATATAGATATAAAAAAGAGACTGATATGATTTTTAATAGATGCTGATTCTTCCCATGCATCCTGTGTAAGCTTAGAATTGGGAGATTTATTCACCTTTTCTTCCACGTCTTTATTTTCTTCTCTTCATTCTCCCTACTTTATTAAATAGTGTAGTTGGAGCTTAGAGTCCAACTCTACAGGGTCGTGTTTCTCAACATGCCTCAAAGAAATGGCAGCCTCTCCAACCTCAGAGCCTGCAGGTAGATACTGTGGCGCTGGAGTGGTTTCCAGCTGAAATAGGTCTGAAATATCCAAAGGATATGTTTCAGATGTTACGTGCAGCGTGTGCCAGATAAGGTGTGAAGCAAGCTAAAATGCTTGCAGGCATTGGTGCAGTAAATAAAGGAGCAGAGGATTTCAGTGTGAACAGCGGAGGAGGTACATGTGTAAGAAAAGCGCAAACTGCTGTAGGATTGAAGAGTGCCGACAAACTGAAGTCACGTTGACCTTTCTGTGCGGCTCAGTCTGCCTCTTCTGTAGGAGTCTTAACAAGCTGTGATTGATGGCAGGCCTAACAGCTACCATCAACATTAGACACAATCGTTAGTTTCAAAAGTACATAGTTGTCCTTTAACACTCATCAATATGACTTACTTTGACAAATTCAAGTTTCCTTCTCACTTGTTTCCAGAGTCGTTTCTGGAGATGCAGTGAAATACAGCCTTTTACAAATATTCCCACATTTTTTCAGGAGTTCAACAGAGGTGTATACTGTATGTTGACACCAGATGGAGGTGGGTTAGCTCTTTGGAAACTTAAACATATTTTTTGTGTGTTTGATGTGTTCTTATAAGTCAGAATTTCCAAGTTCAAAGTTGGAAATATCAATTCTGAGGTTATAGTTTCCTCTTGGACATTGAAGATCAATAAGGAGACCTGATTTAAAATTGATTATGGCTGGGTGAAGCACCCATAAAACATGCCTGCCCTTTTGAGGGTTTATATCTTAATTAACTAGTGCTGCCACATGTCCCTTTAGTGTTTAATTACATACAATGTTTTGTAATTGATGTACTATTTTCCTCCCAATTATTAATATTTCACTGCTTCGTGTTGGCCCGTCGCATTAAATGCCAACATACAAAGTTTGTGGTTGTAGATGTGAATATTTTTACAAAATCTTATTTTTGTCTTTTGCCTCTCTGTCGTCGTTATTTTCTTATTTTGCACAGGTTTATTTTCCTGGGGGAGCTCATGGTTCAGCAGTCCCCCTGCAGCATCTGCACCATCCAGAGAAGATTCTCCCACTCACCCATCATCCACTCTGACTTCCTCCAGTAACTCTCTGACAACAGAGACGTTCACAAGCTCGGAGACCCACACCCTCATTCCCTCCAGCTCTTCACCTGAAGTCTCCAGTAAGGAAACCTGGATCACTGTCCAAATGGAGACCACGACCAAGCTGGCAGACAAGAGAGCGGAGACAGTGACCTCAAGGGCCAGCGGCAGGGGAGGAAGAGGAAGGGGGAAAAAACACAGAGGGGAGGATAGGAGCAGAGGAGAAGACAGAAGGAGAGGAGAGGAGAGAGTGAAAGCAGAGGAGGAGGGGAGTGGTGAAATCAACGGTGCAGAGGCAAAAGGGGAGATTCAAGTCTCACGGCGACCGGCTGACAGTAAACCAAGAGAGAGATCCAGAGAAAGATCCAGAGAGAGGGGTCATAGAAGAGGACAGTCCACCACAACCACAGCCACCGGTCCACTGGTGACCACAGAGACGACCACAACTGGGACTGAGGATGACTCTACAGCCAGAGACCAGACCATGTTATCAGCAACAGAAAACTCCTCTCTGTCTACCCCACAGGAGATAATTCAAACTCTGTCATCTTCTCCATCACCGACTTCATCACCCTCGCCATACATATCCTCCTCTCCATCACCAGAGTCCCTGTTAGAGTCTCAACCTTCCCACCCATCCCCATCCCACGCCTCTACCTCCTCCTTCTCACCTCCAAGCAGTCCCTCCTCCCCATCCTATTCCCAGATCCCAACGCTGACTCCATCACTACCACCAACCTCTTCCCACGCTACTACTGAGACTCAAACCACGGGATTGGCTCCCTCACTTCAGGCAAATGTCAAGGACAACTCCAATGACTCCCTGGCATCCCTTCCCTTTGTCCTAGAGGAGAAGGTGAATGGCTCTCTGGAGTATCCGCTGTCTCTGCTGGGGCCCCAGGATGACGAGGAGTCCGCTTGGTCTCACGCTGTGGGATCAGGGACCATCTTACCTGGTGTATCTGATGAAGACAACGCCCGGGGAGACGGAGGCAACATCAGCACCACAACTGTCAGTCCAACAGGTAAGCATGAGTCTGATTTTAGACAATAAACTTGGCAGAAATGTATGTTTTTTGAAAGCAAGTCAAAGAAAGTCTTCTTTGGTGGACCTCACCTCATGCAGTGAATGTGTCCGATGCATCTCCAAACAAAGGTTCACAGTCAGAGATGCTGTAGTTTCATAAGTTAATATGTGTTTTAAGATCAAACCACAAACAACTAATCCAAAGTTAGGCAACTTGGCTAATTCTTGTCCTGATTAGATAATGTAGGGTTTCTTTTTTACTTTATTTAAAGTAGTTTAAACATCAACAAAAAACCAAAAAGAAACAAAAACGTTGCTTTCCGAATAAACGTACGAATAAAACGTCTTGTCTGGCTTGGCCAAACAAGACTCTGAAAACTTGTTTGTAAAATCTAGATCATGGGAGCCATATTGGCTGCTTTTGGAAGTTTATTTTCTGACACATTGAGGGAGTCTTTTGTCTGTTAGCTCTGATTTTGGTCCTCAAAAACTGCTGCAGGAAACATCTGCCCTTTGACCTCTGAGTCATCCACTGTGTTCTCCCTTCAGGTGGTGGTCTGTTTATCTTTCACCATTTTTTTTTCTTCCTTTGCAAATTTCCAACCCAAGTTTTCGAGATATAAAAATGCTTCACAAATCGCAACATGAGTGCGCACTAAAAGCATAGTTTGTGGCATCGCAAGTTCTCATTTTGCACTTAAATCCTGCTGTTTTTGACCAAGTTTACATTTATGCTGAAATCATTCCTGGCAGATGTAGTTTTGAAATTGTTTCCAATTTTAAACCTAAAATTTATCAGTTTATTTCTGGTAACAAAAAATCACGCATGTCTGGAAAGATAACAAAACAATATAAAATGTTTTTAATTTACAAGTTATTCCTTTTAAACTAAGTTATTGAAAATCATTTATACCTCTCTTAATAATGACGGGGCGGAGGGGCCATTGCTGTTGTTGCAGCTAAATAAAATCATCTTAATTGCTGAGCATCACTTTGTATATCACTCTCTATCAGATTTAAGTTAGGACTCTGGCCAGGCCAATTAAAAACCTCAATATTACTGCCAGTCAGAAGAAATATGTTGATCTTTCTTTTTTTAAAATGACCTAAATATCTAGAAACAAATCTCCCAGAAGTATCAATAAATTCTAGCTTATCAGGAGGACCTAATATAGTCTAATGTTTTGGACGTTGGCAACATCTAACATTTCTTAGATGTATTTTTAGATTACATTTGACTTTATTACTTAGTTTTCACTTAATAAGGTTAAATAATGTGTAGGAATATCCTCAGCAGGATTATACAAAACATGCCTGCAAAAAGTCAAGTGTGTTTTAATGTATAAATTTAGTTTTATGAAATTTAATTTATAAAATTTAATTTTATGTATTTAATGCCAAGGCATACAGGGAAGGGTAGGAGGAAGGATAACCTCAGGAAAATGGCATTCAGATGGGAAAAATAGAAATTTCTCTCCACCGTCTGATAATAATCTCTGTTTTTTAGCTTATTATGATGATGCCATCGAAACAGACAACACATGTCGCAGCGAGACACGTTGTTTTTGAAGTTGCTTTGTGTGAAAACAATCCTCCATTACGGCATGTCTGCCTGCATAAATAAAAAAGATATTAATCTCTGTTCCGATCATTAAAAAAAAGCAGAATCTTCCTTTGAGTCTGTGTTTTTCATTTTCTCTGACCTTGCCATTGGCTGATTTATTCAGCAGACTCCCCGCTCCGCCACCTCACCTCTTCAGTGCAAGCCTTTTATTTCCACTACAAGTCGATGCCGCGCACGCGCCTGCCACCAAAACAAAAAACCTCCATGATTAAGTCTGCTTGCATGACGACGTCTCAGTCAAGCACCGAACTGGCCACCTGGTTTACTACATATTACTTGCTTGATAATGAGAGCAGAGCCACAAAACATCCAGTCTCTGGGTGTTTTAAAGAACTTCCCCTGGGCATGATGCCATCGCACATTTTCGCACTGATATATTTTCGTTGCCTCTGAAAGCGGCTCATGTCTGCAGCAGGCGTTTTGAAATCCTTGCTCGGGGGAGAGAGAGGACTCTGCAGATGGAGAACAGCTGTAAACTGTATCGACAAAGGAGCCGAGGGCAACCATCTGGGCTGCTGGGGCTCGGTATGAGGGTTGATTGATTGACTGAGAGACCCTGGAGCCATAGAGGGCCATAAACACACATGCACTCGCACACACGCTGATGTCTTTGCCACACCAGCAGCAGAAGTGAATGGTTGCAGGAGATTGGACTTGAATAATGACCCCCAGCTTCTGCTTCTGTTTTGTGAACTTCAGCACTTGTTCAGGCCCTTGTGATTGTAGAGTTTGGATGCTGGTGACGGTCAGCATGTGTTCGGCTCAATGGACGATGGAGCACTTCCTCAGTCTGTTCAATCACAGAGAGCGAACTGAAAGTAGAAACTTCAGGTTGGATTGCAGGACATTAGGCAGCTTGTCAACTCTCACATTACTTTCCACTGACCTGAGCTTCTTTCTGTAACTTTATATTCCCTCGAAGGTTTTTTATGTTTTGCTGTCACCCTTTTTTGTGTGATGTCCTGCTAAAAAACTAGCTCACACTTTCATCACTCTCCAAATGCAAATCATATACAGTATTAACTTATTATCAGGATTTTGAGCTCATTGTTGACGTTGTTTGGGCTGCTGTTGGTGTGCAGGCCACTCTGTCAGCTCCTCCCAGAGAATATTGATTTTTCTGCACCACTCGCTTTAATGAATGGCCAAATCCTGCAAGGTTTACCCAGCGCTCACACGAGTTCCTTCATAAATCTTTTCTGCTATAACAGCTGATGTGTCTGTCAGGATGGGCGATGACCTTGACTGATGCATTGGCCGGGGCTGACGTACAGAAAATGAAATGCAAGGATGTTTTTCAGCTCCTGACTTCAGCAGAATTCAAAGAGGCAGCAGAGAGGATTAGTAGGACGTATTAATTATGCAGCAACGATGTAGTTTGATTCGGTGCCCGTGAGAAGTTTACATACTGTCATCATATCATAAATATTTTATGAATTATTTTATGTTCGTTGATTTTTTTGGATTTTTTTTATTTTTTTGCCAAACTTAAGTCAAATTTGAAAACAAGAATTGGATTTTGCTTCACCTATTAAAACAATGATATCATTTTTGTACCATGCATAAAATTGGGTTTAGTTTCAGGGCAAACCGTGGCCAAAGTAATGATGTTTTTATTTTTATTTTGTACCCCGCACCAAACCCAAACAGACAAGCCTGCACCCCCCGCCTCTCCTCCGGAAAGCAGCCTTCAGTGTCGGAGAAGGAGCTGGAAGAACAAAGACTCCCACAACTGAGCTTTTTTATGCCCAGACTGAACGAGCCACAGCTTTCCAAAGACCTTAAGTTGCAATAATGAGCGGATCAGGAGGGAAACACGTGGTGACTGGCCCATTGATATGGAAATTTGTGTTTGTAGAAGGGGGAGGATGGGGGCGACCACACACACGCAGACATTTAAGGGATGAATGAAGCACTCAGCGGGAGGTCTGCTCATTTCTGTTGAGGATGGCTAATGTCTGGAGTTCTCACGCTGCCCACTACGTCTGGCGGAGCTAGTCGAGGCTCGCTTTCCATATGGTAACCATGACAACGGTGGCTGTGATTGGATGGCGGGGTTGATGCGATCTGAAGCCGTTTGAACAGACGTGGGGAGGGAATATGTTTTTTGGCTGAACGGCACCGATGATAAACTATCTGGGATGTTTTTTGTTGTTGTTGTTTCTGGTTCATAAGCTGATCGCATATCAAAATCCTCCTAATCATCCAGGATTAACACGGCTTGGATCTATTTGACCATGCATTCACAGAATCACTAATTAACTCCGTTTCTTGTGCTCTCCTGTCTCGTTTAGCTGAGGTGGAGCCCTGCGTGACTAACCCGTGTCTGCACGGAGGAAAGTGCCTTCCTCAGGGGACGGGCTACAGCTGCTACTGCCCACAAGGATACGCTGGGGAGAACTGTGAGATCGGTGGGTGAGGCACACGCACGCACACGCGCACTCCAAGCGAACACACAGTTTGACATGATTTCAGTGCGTCAGCCCTTACATAATGAAACAAGGCTCTCCAACGAATGATTGGCAGGTCAAAGGCCACGCTGCTCCTCCCTAGAATGGAGGAGAGGCTTCAAGGTTATGAGACTGTCAGAGTAGGACGATCATTTGGATTCCTCAAACTTAAACTTCAGAGTTTACATAAAGATTTCTGCGGGGGGGTTTTCTTCTTTTTCTGCTTCTTGATTCGTGCCCTGGTTTGGCTCAAATGTCTGCTTGCTCTGAAATATTTTCATAACTTGTCATTACACTAAAAAAAAATTCAATAGAGTTTTTTAAATATTTAAGGTTGAATTGATCTCTTGCCCCTTGAGAAATAAACAATAGCTCCTTTAATGATCATAATTGAAAATAATAAAAGAATCGATTTTGATTCAGTTGTAAAAACATTTAAATTGCGTCTAATGCATTGCTAGACTATTACTCCACACCCAGAGGGTTTACTTGCTGCTGCCTTATTCATTTAGGCCAACAACACATTGTCTCTTGAGAGGTATGTATATAGCTTTAAAGTAGTTCTAATTTTTGAGCTCTTCTGTTTCTTTATGTTCTAAGCCTCAAAGCAGCCAGTCTCGCCTCTAATCTTTTAAGGCTGTTTGCATCTTTAGTTCTTCAGCTTTTTTGAAGGTCTTTCAAAGTTTTTCTTTGGCGTTTTGGAGCTTTTTAGACATTTTCAGCTCAGCAAATGATCATCCTTACAAAAATGTTGTTGTTGTTATTGTTTAAGTCGTGGAACTTTATCGATGAATCACTCTGACATAAAGAGCTTCTACATAAAAGGGAAAACTAGGGCTGTTTCAACGCACAACAGCATCCTTAGAAAAGAACTGTTTTTCATTGGGTCTTTATGCAATTTGTTTCTGGCAGACGGTTACCACAAAGATATACATGGCCTATAAAAAAATATTCAAAACCTTAGATTTACTCTTTTTATTGCATTTCCATATCAGTAATGAGCAACAAAACTTAACAAAAACTCTTCTGTCAAAGTAGAAACTGATTTCTACAAAATAATGACAAATTAATAAAAACACTCCACCTAAAATAAGTGATTATATACGTATTGCCCCTCTTTAAAGTGACTGACCCAATTCAACAGAGGTCCATCCAGCAGGTGTTGTCTCACGATGAGTGAAACGGACCTAAGTTCAGTGATTATGTCTCGAGTGATTGCGGTATGAAGAGCTGCAATTAGCTCTTTATGCTACAGGCAAAATATGAGGAAATACTAGAAGACAATTTGTTCCCATCTGCAAGAGAACTACAGCTTTGGAGAACATTTATTTTCCAAAGATCAGAAGCATCCAGCTGAAGCTATGTAGGAATCCACATGAAACCTGACAGACCAAGTACAGCTTAGCAAGGAATAGTGTACGCCTGATCGGTATCTATCCATACAGACTGTGAGGGTTTTACACAGACCAGCCAGAGAGACATTGAATGGATTTCAAAATATATCCTTAATTTATTACAATAAATAAATATTTATAAATAAATATTTATATATATTTTCCACACACACACATATAACATATATGTTATATGTGTGTGTGTGTGTGTGTGTGTGCGTGTGCGCATGTGTGTATGTATGTATGTTTGTAGGTAGATAGATGGATAGATGTAGGTCTGTGTTTAGACCATTTTGTGATTACAGGATATTATGGACTCTAAATTAACACATCTAGCATTGATTAATGTCAAATAAAAACTGTGTAGTAAAGTCATTTTCAAGTAGCTTGCTGCATTAGAAACTTAAAACAAGTATTTCTTGCTCTTTGTTTGAGAAGTAGCTGTATGAATAGAGAAACTTCACATTGAGATGCAATTTCTTTTTTTATTTCTTAAGTGTTCAATGTTTCTAACTAGCATCACACTGTAACTCACACAACTTGTAGGAGGAATATATAAATCTAGAGTCTCTAATGAATTTGCATTTTATTTACAGCAGAAACGCGAATATTTTCTGTGTGATTGGATATAAATTTAAGAGGTTAAAGCTTTAACTGGACCAGATGAACGATCGCAAATGTATAAGCTGTCAGATTAAAGTCAGACACCACAATAAAACACCTCAACAAAGACAAACGGCTTAAAATGTTATTTTATATAATAATTTCACTTGCCTTTATATTAGAACAGTGCATCCTACTCTGTGTGAGCCTAAAGTATCCTGTGTGAATATTGATGTCCTGTCGCTGCCTGCGCTCAGTGTCTAATGATGAAATGTGGATGTCTTGGATGAGGCTGAAGGTCAATCTGGTTTGATCTGTCGAACACATTCAGCTTCTCACAGCTGCTGACCTTTTTCCTGCTTAGCCCTTTTTTTTGCTTCAAACCAAGAAACCATTAGAATGTTGGAAAGTAAATTTGATCCGGTAAATGGCTATATTTTTCTTTCACTTTTGCTTTGAATTTGAATGTATTTCTTTAGTCCTGGTGATTGTGTGCTGTGCCAGAGAGAAGACATCTATTTACTATTATAAAGTGAAATTCTATTGATCTCTGCAGAGAAATATTGTCTTCCCCTGCCTTGATTTTGCCCAGAGCGTACGCTACTGTAGAGCAGCTGCCTTGAGTTTCTGAAAGCCGCCTCAGCAGGGGGGCATCTGTCAGAATGAGGCGGGCTCAGCCCAGACCCTCAGCTGGGTGCAGACTGATCTGCTGAGTCATACAGCAAAATTTATGACAGCACTGTCATTGAATTAACGTACATAATGTATAGAGGCGCCTGTGTTGCTCTCATGCCTTTATTTGTAGATAAAGACAATATGCATAAGAAAGCATTAGGCTCTGTAAACATAATAACACTTCAAAGCCTCTCAAAGTGCCTTCCTCTACAAGAGAATGAGCACAAGCAATAAAAGTGGGGGGAGATTAGCCTGTTTGTATTCCCCTCACATCCTGTTTGAATTATGATAATGTACTCACCAACATGGACACATTTTACTATTTAAAGCAGAACTAATCACCAGCTCATTTTGTTTCGGAATCTGAATTGCAACGCTGTTTTTCTTTTGTTCTGTTTTTTTTTTTGTTTTTTTTTTCAGGTCTCTCTGTAAACCAGACATGAGCAGAATACATTATGTCTAATTTGAACCCTAATGAAATCTGAATCTGGTCTGTTCCTGCTGCTTTTTTCTCTCCCCTCCACACAGACGTCGACGACTGCCAGTCCGAGCCTTGTGAAAATGGAGGAACTTGCGTCGACAAGATTGATTCATTCCTCTGCCTCTGCCTGCCAAGCTACGGAGGAGACACATGTGAGAAAGGTGAGAGAGGGAGTGCTGCAGTGATGCACACATTGAGAAATCTGATGATTCCCAACTGAGAGAGACATTTTTTTCTTTTCTTTTTTTTTTTTTTTTGCTTGTTCAAAAGAAATGTTGGTAGAAAGCAGAGCGGCAACTAATTTGTTGCTTTCGACCTCGCTGACGAGTTTTCTTTTCAACGATTTCCAGTCACCCCATTGTTGGCTTTGAAAGGATTGAAGCTTGCTCTGCAGGAGGAAATAATCCTAATCAATGTGCAGCATCTGTTGTCACTGTGTCAAACCACAGCCACGTCTTAGCTCACCTTTCTGACAAGGTGTCTGCGTGTCACACAGCTGCAGGATGATGAACACTGACTCAAATCTCAACGGCAATCAAACGCTTGTGCCTGGATTGTGTATGATCTGCACGGGTTTTTTTTGTTTTTTCCCAGTCAGCAGAAAAAGGAGCAACCGCAGATTTCAATCGATCACAAAATTTGCAGCAGGAATCTGCATTTCATCACTTCTTTGCAGCACTGCGTGCCAGTCTGTTTTTTTGGGGTTTTTTTAAAGCAACTACATTCATTATGATTAATGCACCAGCAGCAGTGTAGTTGAATATATTATAGTGTTAGCTGTTGGAAAAAAATATTTGCATGAATATTTTAGAGTTTTAATTGCACAGGTAACTGAACACCTACCCTTTACTGCAGATATCTCTTGTCATGAAAAGAGCAAAAAGAATCTTAGACACCATTAGAGAGACAATTTTGCTTCAACTGAAAGAGCAATAATACGTGTGCTGCACTGCAAAGCTAGCTAATTGACAAGACAAAGAAAATAGCTGGTCAATCTCCTAGTAAAGATACAGCATATAAATCATTTGTACATGTTAAAACCAAGTGTGGTTAGATGGAGAAAACAAACAACAACCAGCTTTAATGTGTTTTACTGAGATTTTATATTATAAAGCAACACAATTTAGCCTAAAACTGTAAACTGGAAAGATTTAGTAAATCCTTTCATTTAATTTCATTGACAGCAACATACATGAAAGATGTGACATCCATTAATATTCAATACCGAATTTTAGTCTAAATGAAATCCAGTACAACCAATTGCCTTCAGGTATGACCCAATTAGTCAGCACAGTGGCCCTGAGTGTATTTAATCTCACTGTAGAGACAGCTGTTTTGTGTAGGCCTCGGAAGTTTGTTAGAGAATATTAATGAACAAACAACATCAGCAGACAGGTCAGAGATAAAATTATGGAAAATTATAAAGCAAGGTGAGGCTATGAAACAGCAACCCAAGAGGTCTGTTCAGCCCACTGTCTGAAAATGGAGATTGGCATGGCAGCAACCTACCAAAACACGGCCGTCCAGCCAGAGTGACGGGCTATGAAAGGAAAGAAATGAACAACCAAGAAATCAGAAATCCACAAGTCAAGTAGGAGTTTCTGTCAACAAAATGTTATCTGTGCATGCAGAAAATCTGATGCTTTGGAAGAGGAAGATTAGAGTCACTGACTGAATGTTTATCTGAAACCGACAAGTCCAAATCAATAAAAAATGGAATGGTTTAGATCAAAACATAATGGCATATTAGAACGGTCCAGTCAGACCTAAATCAAATCTAAGCGTTAATATTTACCCCTACTTCACAATCGTCCACTAATTTATGTAGCACGACCTTATAAAATGCAAAAAAAAAACACATTGGAATTTATGGTTGCAATACGAAAAAGAAATGTTAAAATGCAAAATTTATATATATATAATTATTATTATTTTAAAAATTGTAAAATCAAAAATTAAAAAGTGTATATATCATGAATATACATTAAAATCTAGAAACCAAGGCTATATAACATGAGACATGTTTCAGTCGACAATTTGACAAAAATAAGCTAAAGATTATTTGTCTATCAGCCAGAATGATTGACATGAGCACAAAACAAAACAATTCCCACTCATCACAATACACTCCGACATACAGATGTAATGACTCCTCACCTCACTGGTTCCAGTCACATCCAGCTCCAGGTGGGAGCCTCTCTGTGTGCGTCTGCACCAGCTTAACGAGAATTAATGAATATCTGAGCTTTGCGGTTATAAATGAATGCACAGGCCTTGGTGTTATTAATGAATACCAATAGTGCAGAGAGAGGGCCACATGTGCTGTGAATGGAAAGTAGGCACATATAATTATGGTTCAAGTATTTAACTTCTCCAGATGCCACAGTCATATATTTTAGTCTTTATTTGCCAAATGAGACAGAACACTCCTTCTTCCGCTGCAGGCTTTTCATCTAATGATTATCTGGCCTTCTGCGTTTAACTACAATTTGAGGGGAAGATTAGTTTTACTTCTCATGTCTCTCTCGCTCTACTCAGATGTTGAAGGTTGCGAGCACGGCTGGAGGAAGTTTCATGGCCACTGCTACAGGTATGAGAGCAGATGATGTTACAATGCTGGAAAAAAACCTGATATCCTTCATTTGTATTGCTCACACATTTACACAATGTCCTTTATTTGCTCACAAATAACCATTTAAACCAGAATTTGTACTAAATGATGATTCACTCGCTATTTTCTCACAGGTACTTCAGCCACAGACACACCTGGGAGGATGCAGAGAAGGACTGCAGAGAACATAGTGCCCATCTCAGCAGCATCCTTTCTGTCGCTGAGCAGGAGTTCATTAACGGTATGTGTGACGCAGCAAAAACGTAACACAAGAGATAGAGAATCAAAAAAAATTACTTCTGAGCTTTTTAGTCAGAACCACAATAACTTAAAATAAAGCAAATTGATGCTGAAAGTTGAAGCAGGACATAAAAAACATCATCGTCTAAGAGTCTAATGCAGGAGAAGACAAAGGCAGTAAAACTAAGCAAATCCCACAAAACTGAGAAAAAAAAAGCTCTTAAAATCAGCTAGTTGGAGTAATTAAACAAAGCTTTTCCTTACCCTCCTTGCTTGTTTTTAGGTCTGGGTCATGACAACGCCTGGATCGGTCTGAATGATCGCACAGTGGAGGAGGACTTTCAGTGGACAGACGGCACTGATCTGGTCAGCTACGACACACACACTACACAAATAACAGATTTTAAAATATGCGGACAGCACTAATTCCTGTTTGATGGAAATATTAATGCCGAGGTGAAAATTTGGATAATATATGGTTAATATACAGTCATCTGTCTATTAGTGTTATACAAAAACTGGCCTTACAACACACTCTAGCTCATTCTGATGGTACGTTCACACCAAACGTGCTACTCATGTCAAAAACGCATCTGACGCTTCAAGTTCGATACGAGTGAGCTTTCGGTGCGTTCACACCAAACACGTTATGAGCATCAGACTCATCTGGTTTACATTCAAAGTTTATGTGGAGCGTTGGACAAGCTCGATTTGTTAAACGCTCCAAACGGTACAAATCGCGCCTCTCTAAACGCTCAAAATGCGCCTCCACATAGATTTGAATGTAAACCAGACGCACTTGATGTTCAAGATGTGTTTGGTGTGAACACACCATGAGAGTTTCCCAAGGCATTCCCAGACCAGAACTGCTATAGTCCAAGCAAGTTCTGGTTCTGCCTTAATGTCTCCTTCAAAAAGGATTTTCAAACCTCAAGTTATTTCTTCAATTTTACCAGAACCCTGAATGATGGGCCTCAAACCGTCCCTGCCTCTCAGGCTGAATGCAGCAAACCTACAGAAGAAGCTGATTTAGGCCCCAGTCCATTTATTCATCTCCAAATTCATCCAACCATTAATCATGGACAAGAAACCAACATATCTGAGCTCCTCTGTTTGAGGCAAAAACTGATCCCAGACCTCCAGAGAACTACCAAGTTGATGGGTTGTGACCCTGGGGACACTCTGGGCCTCCCATGGCAAACTGAGCACAGAAAATGTATCCAGCTCAGACTGATCCAAGGACCTCAATGAACTGACACCACATTATTTGGTGAACCTTGGAAATGTCCTGATGTCAGGCTTAGGAGGAGCAACTAGATCAAGCTTTGGCTCCTGGTGCTTGGGCTGGCTTAGACCAAAACTAGCAAAGTCCTCTCCATTTGGGCCCACCAGGAGGTCAGGTGCAATGTGAAGTAGGGTTAGCAGGTTTGGGATCCTTCAGATCTACTGAGCCATTGTTGCTTATCTTTTTATCGACCAGATCAACCCATGTTTTTTTTTTTTTTATGAAGACTGAGTATAATATGAGCAAAAACATGAAGAAGCTGAAATAAAAGGAAGTAGTTGAACGATATGAGTATATTTGAATGTTTGAACGGCGTTTCCAGCTGAAAGTATTTGGAAGTAGTTAGCTGTAAAAGAGTGCAAAGAGTTTGGCAGAATTTTTCAGAAATTATCGGATGTTCTTTTC